>JAUTBT010002598.1:0-28177 GCA_032361225.1 Lepetodrilus schrolli | reverse complement strand
AGTCCCCACGCATTTTACCCGAATTTAACAAATTATACACAAAGTACTAGTTGGCAACCTGCTCATTTATACATGCATAAATTTGTACATGCCTATTAAATTAAAGTAAATTAAGATGTTAAGTGCTATTTAGACATTTCCTAAGAATACTTGATGCATACGAACTCGCCAGCGATCCGTAATTTGTATATGCGTGTATTTCACCTAACACCAACCTGTATAGCCACTCACACATAGATGACATCAAGGGACAGAACTCTGTCCAGGCATCCTCTCATATCGCGTCTCGGAACGGTTTCTTTCGCGAATCACTACTAACTGGCCTGGCGTAAATTAAAATACTACTAAGAAATAAATAAATAACTAAACATAGGTCTAATTGTTAATTGACAAAATCTTCAACTGAACTTTACTTTAAACATAACATCATAATTCGGTTGAAACGGCTTAGCTTGCAATATTTAACTATATTAGTTAGTCGACTAGCAGGGCCGTACGTAGCTTTCAAGGGAAAACAATATGTTCATAAGTGATATTATATATATGCACTTTAATCAAATATAAAATATTTTCATTTCGTTATATATATTTATCCCCCATGTCTTCCTACGGTTTGGGTTGATTGTAAGGCACTTTTGTAGGCCTATTTGTAGAATATCCTACTAGGGTACATGTACTTACTTGTCAGTGATTTCGCAGCAGTAGAGCCTCTGTTACAATTAAGAATTGACTGTCATGCTATGGTTGTTAACTGAAGTAGGCCTATAGTAACGATCTGAAAGTGATGGTGAAATGTTGAGATAACATATATTTTCAGAGCCTTTTAGTACAGAATATGCAATTATAAATTGCCGGAAATCTATTCAGCTCAAAATTGATAATTTCTCTCTAGAAGTGACAGGAAACATGCATGCATGTATACCTAGTTTTCAAAATTTCCAGGATCAATCCTCCAGACCCCACTCACAAGACTTTGAATAATTATAGTTTATATCACTATAGAAAGTTTCAATGCAAAAATGCCATTTTATTTCTGCAGGCGTCACGAAAGCGTATGCCACTATATTCAGGCATTACATTTAAAAAAAAACATCCGCTGATGCAAAGAAAATCGCATCTCTTAATGCCTGTATTTCAAAATTTCTGGAAGCCGCCTCCAGACCCTAGTGGGTAGCTTAGGTATCTTTCTGCAGATGCCAGTAGATCGCTTTTCATTACGCCTACATTTCAAAATTGTAGGTGATAAAACTTGGGTATTAAAAGATGTCAATATATTTGCCGATGCCAGGAAATCGGGGAGCATACCACCTAGGCCATAATAGACAACATTGTGGGTTTTATTTCTATAGATACCAGAAAATCTCACTTTGCTATGACTACATTTCGAAAAGCACACGACCACACTAGATAACAATGTATTTTTCATGTGTTTTTTTTGCTATGTGTTTTCATGTGGTTTTTTTTCATTATGCGTATATTATTATTTTTCGAGAGCGTGCCTCCATCGGAACAAGTAAATAACTAATAATAGGACCAGCCATCGACATTCGCAGTATATTCATACATATTTGAGATATCCATTTTAGTACATTAATATTAACTCTCTCCATGCTGAAGGCAACCGGAGATGCCCTAAAGAGCAGTGCTTGTGCCTAATCCAGCAGGGAGAGAGTTAACAGTGATAGCCCATGAACATATTGAGATATTTAAATCTAATATGTATATGTAACCAGATGGTAAGAGTAATGAATTTATATTTTTATAATGCAAATATTGTCTTTAAAAAATACATCTACTATCTATCTATTCCGTGCAAAGATAATCTTGCCACTTTTACATTCATATGTTATTTTTGTGGACAGTCGTCAAAAGCCACCTGGCGGACACAAGTCCGCTATTGGTCACGTGATTATGTTGTTGTTCCGACGCCATTTTGTCGTGGAATGAGCACTTCCTGTGGTGTTTTATTTCACCGACTTTACGTTTTCCAAATTTCATACAATATTTTCCTCCAAAATATATGGATAGATGGTGAAAATAGATTCCAACCTAGAACCCTTCGGGCAAGGAGTGTAAGGTAAGCAATATCAATATGCGTTTATTACGATGACGTTTTCACACCTGTCTGGATTTGTGATTCTGTCACAAGAAAGGTTTGAATATTTTACCTGTGGATTAACTAGTGTAATTATTAATCAGTTATATGAACACTCTTTTGTTAAATAAAATATATTCAAAATGTGATTTTTTTCACTGAAGATCAATATCAAGGCAATTAAGGACCACATGTGGCAAATATGGATGCCATGTGTAAACAAACCGGTGGAGTTTCTTCTTATTGCAACTTGTCTCTAGGACTGTGGCTAGGTCATCACTATCGAAGATATAAAATCTGTATTAATTGCGAGCAAGTTACTTCAATGCATTAACATGTTTAATATAATATAATAGTATTGCAAACATTGTATTTGTAAATAATGCTTTCACTATATTGTCATTAATGAGGAACCAAAGTGAGTTGTCTACCATGCATCATTAGTCCGCTAGATGGTGCGATAATAAGGACCAAGAATGATGTACCACTATATAACAGTTATCATTTTGACACTTTTTGCGGTCCAACAGCGAGCTGAACCTTTGCTGCAATAATTTGTTTTTGGTATAAGTATATTGAAGAAAGCTTGGACAATGGGCAACTGGATCATATTTATTTTAAAAAAATTATTATGGAGTTATGGCCAATCTACGGACACCTGTATAGTGAGAATTTTCTGCGTGACGTTGTAGGTTGCTATATAAAAGTCATCGTTCTAGACGTCTTTTTGCCATCGTACAGCAACCTGAATATTAGCTACAAATAATTGTTTTGGGGTATCAGCTACAAATAATTGTTTTGGGTATCAGCATATTGAAGAAAGCTCAATGGGCAA
Organism: Lepetodrilus schrolli; assembly: GCA_032361225.1. Classification (NCBI taxonomy): domain Eukaryota; kingdom Metazoa; phylum Mollusca; class Gastropoda; order Lepetellida; family Lepetodrilidae; genus Lepetodrilus; species Lepetodrilus schrolli. The sequence goes on along the minus strand of JAUTBT010002598.1, from coordinate 25,247 downwards.
CTGTATCAGATTTATTATTTTTAGAAAGGAATTATGGAGTTATGGCCAATCTACGAACACCTGTATATATCAACAATTTTCTCCGTGACATTATACTAGGTTGCTATATGTCCTGGCCAAAATTAAAATGTACATATTCCTACAATGTTTCAGTGGATTTACCTCTTTGTTATGTTAGTTATCCAAAACAACTTGGTTTACATCCCAGAGTTGCTCTTGGACTATTTAGCAACCATTATAAAAACACATACCCTTGGTTGAAAATGTTGAAAATTAAGTTTTTCATGAAAAAAGTATGTCACATTCCAATATCTCAGTAAATAAATATTATTACAACATAAAATAAAAACCACAATTAACACATTTATTCTACAGTGGTTAAGTATTATTTAACTTCTTCATGCATACATGTAATTAACAAGTTACATTTAATTACACTAATTAAAGGTATTAGATAAGCTTTTCATCATGAATATTATATTATATTATATATATAATATTTAGGAACGGGTATTGTAATTGAATATTACAGTAGTTATAAGTATTTAGACTATTTTTACAGTGCATAATTCAGGATTAACAATTCAAAAAAATGCGGCCCCTTATTCCGCTAGGCCAGGACATGCTACTAACATAAAAGTCATCATTCTAGACGTCTTTTAAACTGTCGTACAGCAAGCTGAATATTAGCTACAAAAATTATTTTTAGATCAAACTTGACTAGCCTATATTTCAGTTCTATATGCAGGCCTCATAATTACTATAATTGCATATCTTACTTTATTAATCATAGTACTGCCATCAGATCCATTGACTTTTATTTCCTGTGGGGTGAAAATGCAACAAGGGAAATTTAGGTGTTTCCCCTTTACTCTGAGGCATACCACTTTGAGTTATGACCCCTTATTGCCTTAATATAACAAGCAAAAAAGATTACGACCATAATCCTGGCAATTCTTGTTGCAAATGGGTGAAAGATTCCCACAGTATTGTTAAACTTCATAATCACTCACTTTCTACTGTCAGTCACTCACTACTGGCAATTCAAGTTCTGTATCAGGAGGTTGTCTACCATACAGTGGTGACAAGTATTTTTTAAGTACAAACATGATTGTATGTATGTCAAGTGAATGCACTTTGCAATTGTAGCTAAAAACTATTCCAAAACGAACATCACTATCTGTGATCGTATGCCTTTAACACGTTTGTTGACAAAGATTTTTTTTTTTTAAAAGGTTTAGAAATACTCACAAAATATTATTGGCTCTTTCGAAGTGCAATCTAATTAGTACAATACAACTGTCCTCTACCATTGCTACTGCTGAATTATATGATTATTCGCTGATATGGCTAGCGCTTTTGTTAAAATTAAAATGTTTTGTAAAATTGCTACGAGTATACTAACCTGTACTAGAAAAAACTAGTATACTAATAGTTGGCAGTGAATTTTTATAAATACTTCATTGATAATAGAAAAATCCTTTACACTTATGTTAATATCTTCCTTTAAACATTCTGATCATGTATCTTAGATATTATTTGTAGTTTTAATCACATTGATCATTGACCATGTGTACATATACATGTATGTGTCTGTTGTTTGATTAATTATTGTTTGTGTACGCTGTTGTCAACACATTTCAAATATGATAAGTCGATGTTTACACTGTATCAATGGATGGCCATGCTGGCTGTCATGAACAGAACTATTCTGTTTACAATATAATCCATCACGTCAAAGAGTGGGACATTTATTCAATAGCCAACTTGATCAGTTTTTATAATTCACTAGTGATCATGATTTAAAATATTGTTACTGTAAAACACTTCATTTACGTAGAACAAGTTACTAGTATGTGCAAATGCTAATATTTACATTTGCAGGAATTAATTTATGTGCATCATATTCGGATGTACAATTAGATCTAACGGTGGCGATCGTACCATCAAATGCATAACTTGTCAAATGCCACCCTACTCGGGCACTTAACTTGTAAATATTTATAATATGATTGGCTGGCATATGGGGCAAGCTCACAAGCAAGCCAACAGTTCTTTGCATACGCCAGTCAATCAAATTTGCGTCGTTAAAATTTTTGGCACAGCACATATACGAATATGATGAAATTGAGAATTCGGTTGTTTTTATTGACTGAATGTAAAATTTTGCATTATTAGTCCAACAAACACTCATCACACAGGTGAAATGTTCCAGCTGCAATGTAAAACACTAATTCGATAAAAATATATATAAAAAATTAAAAAACATACAGATATATCAATAACAACAAATGCTTGAAAATGGTATATTATTTATTTATTAACATAGACAAACATTTTTGTTTATAAAATTAAATAAATTGCAAGAATTCACAAAGAAATCATAGTTGTCTCTAGTTGTTTACACACATGCACACACACATGCATGCATGCACACGCACATGCACGCACACACACATGCACGCACACACACACACACACGCACATGCACGCACACACACATCAACACACACACATACACACACACACACACACACACACACACACTGCAGACAGACACCTACTGAACTGCATTGTTTCATAAGCTTACTTTGGCTGCCTTGGTTAAAACATGTGTAAACGTTGAAGCAGACTATAGACCATGTACACCAGGTTCTGGAGTTCCTGGAAGACATTCCTGGCTGTAACTGGTAATGTGAGCCATGTTCTCCAGGCTCTTGTCAGGTCTCCACATAGAGTACATGTATGCACTGTCATGAGTCGCTCTCAAAAACATGATGATGATAAAGATAAAATGATCATCAATAAAAGGCACTTTTTTTTCATAGTTACTTTGAATATTTTAATCATATTTTGTCATGATATGTACATACATCATGGAGATAGTTTTCTTACAAGATGTCTTTGATGTTGGCATAGTGCCATTTTCTGGAATAAATTTGCAGCATAGTTTCTTAATATCCAAATTACTTATTCCGAAGTATCACGTTTTATTTCCAATACCTTCCTGGTGTTCACATAGACATCAGAATAATAGCTGCTGAAACTTATGACATATGGTTTATGCATGCTAATTGGTTGGTTGATTACTTCAACAAATTGAATATGATCAGCAGAAGATATGTACACAGTATTTTTTTCGTTAGTCTGCAAGTCTTTTATGAAAGTTAATACCAGTGAGTAATGATCTGTCAAGTCTTTGTACTTGTAGATAACGTGGATAAGTTAGCAATAAACAAGTGATACCCACTGTAGTGTAATTCCACTCATCAGCTGACAGCAGACTGAGCACACCTAGACCAGGATGCAGTATCTAGACCCAGGTGACTTGCATGTTGCATGCAGGTACATGGCTGATAGTTATGCATGTTAAACCTGAGCGGAGAGAAACTAGTCCAGAGAAAATGCTGTCTTGGCATTCTAAATATTGTCCTATGTTCGGGAGTGAACGACTCTTCTCCAAGAAAAATGTGTTGAGGGAGACCTGATGTGAAAGAATCATCCTCCAAGAAGTTTTGTCTTTGGTTTCCGTAGCTATATCTGGGTGCAGAACAACAAGACTACAGTCAGGCTGAAGCCTTATCATCATTATCACTTCCCTGAAGAAGATGATAGCTTAGAAAAACATCTGGCGAGGAGTGTTCAGTTGGCACTAGGGAGTGAGGCTGAGGAGACAAGTCAGTAAGTCAGCCAAGATATGGTCCCTGGCCCTGGAAGGAAGGACTCTGACATTCTGGTCTGACCTATACCCAGGATGTCACACAAGACACCAACACAATACAGAGACCATGGAGGACCTCAGAAAGGAGAGATCACATGTCTAGAATTGTTTGAGGAAGAGGAACTTTGTACTGCAATATCAGGAGAGTGAGAAGTGGAATCCGAAGAGGGAACATAAAGTTGTTTACAGAAAAGAAAACTTGTCATGCAATTGCTTGACATCCAGTAAAAGACATGTCAGTTATATAGAGTGCATTTATTACCAACCAATGCAGCATACTGATGTAATGTAAAGTAATTCATTAAGAATGAAATCAAACATGTTTCAGTTTGATGTGGAGATACCATTCAGAAGCTGCTTCAGATTTAGTAATTTATTAAATGACAAGACAAGACAAGACAATGATTTAATATTACGACAGTGGTATAGACAGTGGTATATACGTGTTGGAATCAAGACTTCAGGATGAATTATTTTGGTAACCACAGTATGTTAGAAACAAGGATATAATATATAGACAAACACATATTTTACTCAGAAGGAATAGGAGGTGGAAATTCACTAGAAGATTACAATGGATATACGGACAGAAATACGCAAAATATGGGAGCGGATAACTGGTAAGTGTGGATGTGTGTGTAGTACAGACCTGTGTACAGACCTGTGTGTAGTACAGACCTGTGTACAGACCTGTGTGTAGTACAGACCTGTGTACAGACCTGTGTACAGACCTGTGTGTAGTACAGACCTGTGTACAGACCTGTGTGTAGTACAGACCTGTACTACTTGCATCAAACCTGCACACAGCACATTACACCATACACTACAACCAGCTGCTTACTACAACTATTAATACATATGTATAGTATCAATAGAAGGAAACAATTTAATTTATTTACACCACACATGGGTTCAAGTCCTGCCCCGGTAGCACAGCGTCAATGTTTGCGGAAGTTACATTACTGACAGGTTCATGATATAGGATGCGCTGTCTGTGCAGTGGCAATACATCCCTGGTCTGTCAGTACAAGCAAGTGCTTACAGGTTTACATTCAGCGCTATGGATGTTGTGGGTTTCTTCTTGCCCTAAACTGACAAGCACTGAGCAGTGATATAAGTGAAAGAATCTTGAAAGTGGCTCTAAACCCAAATACAATTTTAAAAATGTTTTTATTAGAATGACAAAATATCATTTTACTCTACACTGCTAAAGACAATGTATTACCTTTGAAGGTGTCTAAGGAATATAATTAGCATTATTGACAAGTTGGCTGGGATTCGTGTATAGTATATACAACGCAGTAGTTAGATCATAGGACATTTGTTACAAATTCTAGACTTGTGCTTGAGGCTGCATATGTTCTAAATCTCTGTGATTCGGAAGAGTTCCATTTATGATGCTGGATATCGCCCATCAGCCTTACATCACCATTATTTAATTCCTATAATGCTAGTCTTCCATCTCTAGCTATAGGTATGTTGGTTGTGTTGTTGTACTTTACTAACTTCTTTGTCATTATACATTACTAATTAATACTGCCTGTCAATGTACAGTTAAGTGTGGACCTAGATACATGAGGTAGGCAAGGTCATGGCGTTCCAGCAGTTAACAGTTAACAAGGGATGCCAGCTTCTTAATGAGCATGGATACTGGCTTAATGAGCAGGTAATGAGATGTGATTGAAATGGTCCACACCTACACAGGCTAAAGGCCACAGGAAATCTGACCTTGCCTGACAACTATGAGTGATTGAGAGGGTCTTGTCTTGTCCAAGCATCCTCATTTGTCACCACTGATTAATTCAATCAGCAAATGCTGTGCTGGTAAGGAAGTGTTATTTGTTATGTTATGTATATTACAGAGGGAACACACTAAATGTCAAAGTCTTCCAATGGCATTGTTCAGAGTATGTTATATCTGAGATACATATTTCCTGCCACTGAATTTCTTTTGTACAATCCCAACTATAGTATAATTAAAGATTAATCATCGTGTATGGGTGAATGTAGACCACCCATAGTCACCATGAGGGTGAAAGTAAATAATTTAAATATGAATGATATTGATTGGTACTATAATATTTATATGAAAGGAGCTGCTGAAATGCTTCACAGGATACAATGTCCAGTGTGTCGTTTTTATCGTCGTTTATATGTAACCACCATGACTTCATATTCACTGATCAGATCGCTGCAGTATCCATGAAATAATACTGTAAAAAATTGCTGAAATCACCAATTGGCTTCAACTAAACTTGTATGCCTGGTATGCCACTGTTGTGTCTTGTATGCCGGTATGCCACTGTTGTGTCTTGTATGCCGGTATGCCACTGTTGTGTCTTGTATGCCGGTATGCCACTGTTGTGTGTTGTATGCCACTGTTGTGTCATGTATGCTGGTATGCCACTGTTGTGTCATGTATGCTGGTATGCCACTGTTGTGTGTTGTATGCCGGTATGCCACTGTTGTGTGTTGTATGCCTCGTATGCCACTGTTGTGAACATGTCCACAAGGTTCAGTACAACCAATCGTAAAGTGGACATTCATTGAATCTTATATTATTTATGATTGAATTATGCAATTTTCCATACATTTGAAAGTTGATTGTTGTATTCAGACTAATCAGCATCCTTCAGATAATTCAAAAAGTCAAATGTGTGCTTCAGTGTTTAGTTAATGAAATGTTGGTTTCACTGGATCAAGTGAAACTGATAAAGAGTTGCTTCCCTTGCACTGTGTTCTGATCCTGGTCAACATGACCTATTTAGATATGCTGTTATTGTTTGTTGTGTTTATGGACAGTACAGGATGTTACCTCACTCTAATAACACATATCTCATCAATTCAAAAATTCAAAAAGATTCTTCATATTGATTTATCATTGATGGATTCCTTGCATTATATAGTAGACTATTTTACTTTGTAATTTGACACTGAACATTTTCCTGCATGACACATACATTATAATATGTACTGGCACTGACTGACGGGCACACCGTGACTGTGGTCTAGCAATAACACTTGCATTTGCCAGCGATTTATATTAAACTGGTAATAATCTTTGGATTAGCAGCTATGTGCTTCAGATCAACACATCAAGCACCTGTGTCCTTAAACCATTGTGACCTACTGCTCAGTCTCTAATCAGAGCATGCAAACCAGGCATTTGTACCATTATAAAATCCTAATGCTTGTGGACTGGGTCCGATTTGCATAATTGAGGAGCATGGACTCTATTTCCCCCCATCAACTGCTGGTCTGTGTGCTGCCCGTCTGTCGCTCTGGCTGCCACAGTGGCAGTGACTGCAGCCAGTGTGTTGTTGTGTTTTTTTGCCGAGGGATGAGTGAATAGCTGGTTCTCCTTGTCTTCACTGCCAACAATGGAGGCCTGCCTAGGAAGTCGTAGGTTAGTACACATAGGCCTGAACATCATTAAGGATAAATATGTGTGTAGCACCATGCTTAGATGATGGTTGACTCTGGTTTCTGTGAAGTGTTCAGCTTGTCCTTCTGGCTATGGTGTGATGTCTGACACTAGTTGAAAACCTGTCAAGCATGAATCTAACTCGGAATATTAACAAATTATAAACTGATGAATCAAGTACATTTTGTTTGAAGCTAGGTTGAGTATTGATTGTAGACAGATGCTGCTAGAAATTTGAAAGCTAAAATGATTGTGTTAATTGTTTTTCAATGTGTAATTTTTGATGGATGACTATTGACCATGGCCTGTGCATGCAGTTGATCTCAAACCCAGGGAGGGTGTTGAATAGCATTATTGATTGGGTTTGTTAGACTTCTTTGTTAATCGAGAGAGTCCTGCATATATTTTTTTATTTATTTATTCATGAAATTGATTACATTTAAAAGATTATATTCCAGAGTTGCATTCCTTCCATGGCTATTTAAGTATTCAATTTCATTTTTCCATTATCTCATTCTTTACCCAACATTGTTTGGTTAAAAATAGAAATATTGATTGGTACTTTGCCAAACTTTGTTTGTTTCAAGCTAAACATTGGCATCAAGATTTCAAATTCAGTGGCCTAGTTTTTGTGTTTGGAAATATATTTTTCTATCATTACATTCTAATACGTATTGTAGTTTCTTGTTTCATGTTGGAAGATAAAATGTTATAAATTAAATATGTTTTGATCTATTCAGAGACCCTGACACAATTATCAGTCCCGTGCATTATCAAACTCCAGTCATTATTTTGGTAATGTGGCATCAGTGCTATCAATAATTATGATACTCTGTCCTGTGTTCATCCTGCACCCACTGATGTAGAATACTGGTAATATCATTGGCCGACACTTGCTAATTTTACACTTGTTGGTAATACACTAGATACACTAGTACAACTGCAGATATGATTATAATTGATTTTCCATCGATTGTAACATACCGGTTATCGATCAGATTCTATTAACTGATATCCAGCCCTATTATTATGTGTGCCATTCTTCGCTGACATACTAAGTCATACATAATGTTCTACAATTTGGTATGTGCAACATTAATATTTTGATTTACTCTTCAATATTGATCATCTCAATTTATAATTTCAACCTGACTCACCTGACTGCACCCCCAACTCACAGAATTTATTACTGGATGGCAATTATTTAATGTCAGTTAAAGGCTGCATTACCATCAAGAGAAGTAGAGCTGGGCCTAGATAAAGATGTATGAGCTGAGAGCTGGTGCTATTGATGGAAACTGTGGCTGGTTAGTGGCCTTCAGAGCCAGATTGATTAAGCTGGGGTTTGGTGACCTGTAACTACATTACTCACTTTCCTTCCTCCTACTACAGGGGAGGTGACTTTCTAATGGCAATACTTGGTTTGTTTATGTCCATGTATGGTGCACTTCAGCCAATGGGAAAAGGCACAAGTTTGCCAGAGATGCCAACATAGTAGTGATAGGGCTGTCTGTTTGTTTGGTTTTGTTGGCTAGACTTGTAAGATGAGTGACAGTATAGGACATTTCATTTAGATGAAGATGCCAGAAGGCTGGAGAGTTGATTGGACTGTTGCCTGCCTGTCATATTTAGTGGTGGGTAGGGTGTTTGCTTGGTACCTGTTTTGTTTTGTGGTAGGTAGGTTGGTTAGTTTGTTTGATTGACTGCCAATCTTGATGGACCACCTGTCTATGCATGAATATGTTTCAATGATGGAGCTACTGTACGGCTTCATAAAAGAGGGAACACCAATGCCATAATCATTCTTTTTTATTGATGTATTCCTAGCCAATGACTATGGAATATTCTGAAAATATGTCACTACATAAAATAACGACTGATATATGTATGTCTACATCTTTGATATCCATTTTATGGAAATTTGAAATATATATATAGAATAACAAGCAAAGAACCTGATAAGGTACACATGGTACCCCAACTTTCTACAACTTAGACAGCATGGATAATGTCTTTAATTGAGCCATGATCAAGTCTAGACAGAAGCATGCAGCAGTGTTTATGAAGGCCTGGTCTTGCACTAAGGCAGCAGTGAAGCCTGGTGCCTGTTCTGAACTAGCCAGCTGCCAAATCATTTGCACAGGCAATGTGTTGGGAAGTAAGTTAGGTGTAGTGGATATGGAGATACCCAAGCTGAGAGAGAGGAACTGCACAGACTTTCTATACACAACATAAATCCCAGAGGATTTCATCTTGTTGTTCCCTGCGAAGTTACTTCCACTAATAGACCTATTGAATGTGTGATTGATATTTCAGCTTTTGTGGATTTGTGAGTGGTTGCTTCTTTGAAGGACGTGTGCCTATCAAATTGTGCCATCCTCAAGGTGCCCTTTCGTAAAAATTTCTTTGGTACTGCATTGCTACAAGTCAGCAAGATGAGGTAAGATCTAGCTTCCTGCACAGTCAGTCATGAGTTCATAGATGTAGGTTAATTTGTTAAGCAGGTGGTACAGTTAAACACAGACTAGTGGTACAGTATGAAGTGTCTTCAAAACTGCATGCATTCATTCATAGTCTTTGTGTCTTTTTTGTGTGGAATCTGTTTGCAATATGTTTCCACAAAAACCATCTATTCTAACATTACACAAGTCTTGCATATTTTGGTGTGCTGTGTTTCTTTGGATATATTTTCGTGCGCTTGTGTGTGTGGGTGTGGGTGTGTGGGGTGGGCGTGGGTGTGGATGTTTGGGTGTGGGTGGGTTGGGTGGGTGGGTTTATAATATCAACAGGAACATTGATATCACAATTTGCTGTGCACTTCAACAAGTCAAACAATTTAATTTCTTGGATTTGGAACTTAAACAGCCCTGCAGTACAATACTTTGGACGAACAATTTGAATCTCTTAAGCGAGAAATGGCACAATAGTCACTGCACAGCACAGCACTGAGAACTATGGTTCGTAGTGTTCCAAAAGTGTGTGCAGTCGTTGCTGCAAAACATGGGGTACAAACCAGATACACAAATTGACATATTTCTGTTAATTCTATCACTTGTAATGATGAATAAACATCATCATGTGAAAAATGCTGATTACTACAAAACAATGTTTTTTTCCCTTTCAGTATGTATATACATGTGCAAATTGATAAATGGCAAAGATCTAGATTTTATTTGTATGTTGCTTGTCGTGCATGTATTCCTTTTGTATGTTCAACAATCCGAGACCGTATCTACATGATCTAAGTCATATGTTACTTCATGGTTGATTGTTGAATATTTGTCTCATTGAGATGACTACTTATAAATGTTTATAGCCAGATTCAAATACTTTCAATCTGATCTATATCAAGTACACCAGAAACTTGAGCAAAGGAATGTTCAGTTTTGAAATGTAATTACTTGTTGCTAGTCAGTAGCATGTGATACATGATCATAGATTCCAAGTTTAAATAAGTAACTTGAACCTCCAAGTTCCTGGTGGAGTCTGATAATTCCAGCAGGAAGCAGGCCACGAAACTGTAGATTTTATCAATTTAGATAACCATGATAACATTAATGCACATCCTCGCAAAACAAGCACATTTGATAGATACCTTATATAGATTGAATATTACAAATTTGAGTTGTTATTTTATCCTGGCTCTGCAACATTCAATACATTCCTTCCCAATGCACAAAGATAATGTGTGAAGCTTTAAGCCTGTGGACGCCATGACACTAGTCAGGATGTGGATGCATACCTCTCCAGCTGTTGTTTCATCCTGTTACGAAGACTTCTGCTTCACAGATTCATATGCACTTTCCTTTGTATATAACCTCACAGATCTATACATTCATATATTATATGTATATTTGTATATAACCTCACAAATCTATACTTTCATATATTATATGTATATTTGTATTTAAGATTGGGATGAGGATGAAAGTCGTGTTCTAACAGATACAGTCTCTGTAGTTTAAAATGTTGCTTTAATTATTCATCCTCACATCCGCACTAGTTTCTGTGAACACGTGTCTTGCACAAGTACATACTTTATTACAAACATTACCAGTCATCAAGACAATGTTGACTGAATCTGTGGATTTCAGTTGTATTCATTAGTAAGTAACTGTTTTTCTAACCCTAGCTTATTTGACAGCAGAATGAAATAATCACTGCTTACATGCCTCCTATTCCAATGAGGAATCTAAAGTACTACTCATGTACATGTATCTGGCTTGAGAATTGGTTTCATAAATCGGGGTTATGTGACCATCATCTGATTTTCAAGTCATTGATTTACCTATGTTTTTGTTCTGGGTAAGATGGTGTCATTGGAAAGTTTGTAGATCATAATTATGACATGTCCATGTGGCCATATCCAACTCATGCTAGAAATATGCAGATGTTTTATAGAAAATATTGTGCAAATTGATATGTTGTGCCTGTTCCATCTTTGACATTGTCTTTCAACAAGTTTTATAAATTAATGGTGCAAAAATTCTGAATTTGTTAATTTCTATTATATCTACCAAATAAGTAATTTATATGTATATATTTTTCATTCCATAAATTATATACCAACTTTATCTACCAAATATGGGTGTCCATGCATTTCATGCCAAACTATTATCAAGATAGCCAATGTTAATGTTATCTTGTCTATGGAATGTGAAATAATGTTCCTTACCAATGGAGCATACAACCTGTAGATACCAAAATTATTCAGCCATTTCAGTAAAATGCTTTATCATACTAGCTTGTTTACTATTCTGATATTTATCTTATAACTGGTATAAGCTTCAACTAGTCGGATCTGGCAGGGCTAATGAAGAAAGGTTATTTTGTAGCTTCACTATTTTCACTAAGCCAATCATGAGGTTGTCATTTTACCAAACTGTTGTGATCAGAAAGTCTCACTGTAGTGTGCCTGGAAGCACATGTCTGGTTGTTTCTACACACTACACAGATTCCCGTATATGGATGCATATTAGTTGTTAGAAGTGATTAATTTTTATTGTTGAGAATCTTCGAACATTGGAATAAAAGAAAAATACAATATCATTTGCAATATTTTGTTTTCGTAAATTGATATGACAGACATTTTAATTTGGATTTTTGTTGCTGCTCAACAGCATAGTGAAACTATCCAATAATTTAATAAATAAGAAATTAAAATGTGGGTGTTAACTTTATAACTTTATTCGTGGGTTAACTGGATAAGTTAGGTGTATTGTGTAGGATAAGTGAAGAAGTTGGAGGTATATTGCTTGGGATAACCTGTTGTAGTGAGAGACTTGGCTAATTCTGGCCATCATGAGTGATTGGACGATTGATGGGTGTGCAGTTCTACAGATTTCTCTTATCGTGATGTGCTCAGCTGTGTGATGGGCATAGGAAGTGGCCTGTGGTGTATTGACCAACTGGCCAATACTGGGCCCAGTGCCACCAAGCAGTACCAGATGAAGGCAGCCAAAATTAGTCCAGATATCCTTCATGCAAGGTTGGCAGTCAAAATAACTTTTGGAAGTCATCAACGTTTCATCTACCAAATACACCTAATAATAAATCGTTGTCATCTTGTCAATACAAAACAACTATTGTGATCATCCTAAGCTGAGATTTACATTGTAGTGGCAGATCCTGTATCAGACATCGCTTGGTCCTGCCATTGTACTTGAACAGGATGGAAGCGATTGAATGGAATTGCGAATTACTTGGGTCTGGCACTCAAGTGGAATGGGGCTGGATATATTATATGTACGTTGATGTCAAGTAGTCTGTGCTCTGACCTTTCAATGACCCCATACAAAATGTCTTGTCTTTGCACACTAGAATGTTAATTGTATATAGATTCATACTATTGGTGTCTTTACATCTGTATTGACCTGATCGTCATTATTGTGTGTGGTACTGAGAAAACCAAAGTTCATCAGGATATATTGCTCAATCAAGGAATGGAATAGTACTTATCAAGCCTATAGCTTTGATTTTTTTTCCATATGAGGCAGACATAAGGCAGGATGGGTTTCAATATTAGCATCTGCAGCAGGTGTTACAAATTTAGAAGTTTCAATCCAGTCCACAGGCCTGGAGTGTTTTCAGCAGCACACCAACCTATTCATGACAAATACTTCAAGAACTAATTGAAACAAGGAGAGTATTTTCAAAGTTATTACTTGTTTGTGAACATGGTGAACATTGTGAAGAATATGGCATCACAATTTCATTGAATTTAAATTCTAACATTTGGGAGTGAATTTGTTAAGCATTTCTAATCGAGTCTTCACTAGCTTGTATAGAAATGATAACCTGTTTATTTCCAGCCCCTATGTTCATGATCTCTCCAGCCCAGAGACAAGCCTGATGTTACTGATGTCTAGCATTAGCAAGTATTGTAGGCTGCTACAAGACAAGCTGCCAGGGTTTCAGCCTCTTAGTGCTGGTCAGATACATAGATCAATAGCACTGACCATGGACAGTAGATGGTCCCACTTCACAAACAACACATAATTACCTAAATAAACAGAATATGATTCCAGAGTTGCCTTGTTCAATGAGCTGACTTTACCATGTTTACAAATATGGGTTTGTTGGATTTGGTAGAAGTGGCAGTTTGAGGAGTGGTTATATTTGGGCATCCTGTGTTGGACCCATACAATTGGAGACGTATATCTATGGTGTGCAGGTCATTTATGTTTTACCTAGAAAATTAACGAAGAAAACAATTACAGAGGAGGAAATGCATGTTTATAGGTTATTTGAAGGTCTCGGACCTTTTCTGATAGTGATTTGTAGCACAGGTGTTGCCATAGCTGTAGTATTTCATATTGGTGAGTTGTCAATATCAGACTCAATAGCCGAAAACTTGTTTTGTTCTAAGATCAGTCAGTGTATGTGCTATGTGAGGACAATATCTCTGACAACACACATGAACATGTTACTACTGAACTCTTGTCATGTCCAGTCTCGGGTGTAGAAACTTTTGCAAGATTATTGTGCTCATTACGTAGCTTGCTATATGTTGAGTTCAGTACATTTTATACAGTATTTATTCTGCTTTTCAGATTTTATTAAAATTTCTAAAATATCCCATATGGAAACTTTCAGTCTGTTGCAAAGATCTATTGATAATCAGCTCAAGCAACCAGATTCAAATGTGCTACAGGCTCCATTACCCAAACAACAGATCCCCATTAAGTGAATCGTCACGGAGATTTGGACCACTGGATAAACTGTTTTTCATGAAAGGGTCTTTCCTGAAGTCTAGGCGTACTTTGAGGTTTTCATCATTTTCTGCTATAGCAAAAGCATGGTGTATGATTTGATCTATGCCTGGACTACAGTACGACCATTCCATGAAACTCAGTACAGTACAGTAATCAGGCCAGTACAGTAATCAGGCCAGTACAGTAATCAGTTAATGTTGAATCTACCTATAGAATTATTTCAAATGCACTTAAGCTATTCTATAAAACTACTTATTAATTTGCAACTCCTTACGTAAATAATTTAGCCTATCAATAGAACTGTTAGTGCCAGATTAAATCATAGATGTCATTTTTAGGAAGTCTGTTGACCATGGGATGCCTAGCATTCAACGATACATTGTGGGATGCTGAATATGAAAATTCACAATACAATTTGGCACATATTCTCAGTGAGCTTTTGTTTTATCCTTCATCAAATTCATCACCAGTTGTGACAAGAAATCGATAGAGGTGTGAATTTGGAAAATTTCTTGTATTAAAAATTACTACCTCACAGGCAAAGTGCTTATGTATTGATTTCATAATAATGTAATACATGTAGTGTGCTGCAAGGATAGTTTTTCTTGGGTTGAAGATTACCAACGATACCATTATCACATTGCTAGCAGTAAGCAGACTATGACTGTACATTGTGAGGATGTTGTATGTAGCTTGGCACCACATGTCAGAAGCATGTCATCTGGAAATGTGCGACTGGTGATCAGGGCAGGAATCAATATCTTGTAAGAATTTGATAGCTGAACATGGAGTGTGTGAAAGTGTGGTGTCTTTCAAATACGAAACACTTCCTGTCTGATGTCACAATTGGCAAACATGGTACAAGCCCATTCTCTATCACTAGTACCTATGGAGACTATATTTCTATTACCATCTGCAGTAGCAAGGCAGTTGTCAATGGTTAAGTTGCTGTAGGTGGTCCAATAGCTACAGAGTGTGGAGATAGGGAATCAATAGGTCCAATGTAGAGGACTGCCCTAGTGTTCAACATTCAACTATTAGAGAGCTACAACATGTATGGTAAATGATGAACTTGCACTACATGTTCATATCTACAGAAGCCATTACTCTTAGAGACCCTAGTGGGCGAGCACCCAATATATATATATCTGAGCTGGTGAGGGTCCAAAAATATATACTGTTCTATTTGTATCTTTTCTTTGGAAATTTTACTTGTCCATTGAGCCATAAACCTGCAAACCTCTTCCACTTTTGATCTTGTTGGTTAATTTATATACTATTACAGATTTTTGAAAACTACCCATGTGGACTTTCCATTGTGGAAGTGAAAGCTAATAAGGAGAGGTAGTAATCACAGGAATGGTATCCATTCTCCACACACAGACACAGCTTTGTTCCTCTGGGGGTAGTTCCACACAATAATGCATTATTAATTGTCTGATGCTTGACCATGTTGACATAGAAAATTGAGTCAACAGATGAAAAGAGTTACTGAAGTTTCTCTGGGAATTGGCAGTGTGGATTAAAATATAATTGGATGTCTGTCAGCTACATATATATCCTATAGCATTGGCTCGATGGTAAAGGTGCAACCAATCGGAAATTACTTGAGAAATTGAGACAAGTGTCCATATCATGATATGATGAGTACCTTTATGTTCAGCATTCATGTAAAGGATTGCAAATGTGATGATTGCCAAAGACTTCTTGACCTGTGTGATGTACATTAGTCATTACCATTATGTCAGATTATTGATCTCAAGGCAGATTTGTGGGATCTGTATCTGTGATAGTTTATGTAGGAATTTGTATCATTGTAGCATATTTAAAGCATTCTTTCGTTTGCGATGTTTTTTTTGTGTGTTTTGTTATAATATTATGCTCTCTTAAACGTGCAACAAAGTCCCCTGGTGGGAAATAAAATCTTATATTATCTTATATAACATTATTATTTGTGTTAGTATTTCCTGAACTTGCATTTTTTTAGACACAATGAGATTAATACATACTTGTTTATTCGAGAATATAAGAGGTCAGTGGCCCCCAACTTGAACATCTCTCTTGGTATCATCCACAAATGTTCACTGATAGTGACATAAATAGTGTCAGATGTATGGCATTGCAACTTGATAACTCATTGCAACTTGATAACTCATTTGTAGTTTATAATGTAGATAGATACTGTTGCAGGCAGATCAAAATAGAATGAACCTTGTTTGAATTACCTTGGTTTGAAGTTTGTTTGGCTGTATCATACTGCGGAATACAAGAGAGTGATTTGTCAATGTCAGCAAACAGAAGCTCAGCAGGGATACCAATCTTAACATTGTATAATAGTACGAGTTCCATACTTTTCTGTAACCATGGTTACAACTTATTAAAACATGGTTGTATTAAATTTGCAAATTTCAAAACGTACCATTTCTCAGATCAATAACTAATATCATCACAGCTGACCAGTTGATCATACTGGTAATCAATACGACATGTGTCCAAATCACTGCTTGTGGATTTAGTTATTCCATAATGGAAAAAAAAATACATCTAAGAAGATATTTCAATTTACTGCTTGTATGGTATGTGCTTCTAAACACTGCATTAACCATTTCCATGCTGGAGGCAACCAGATATGCAATAGCTTTGTCTGTGTCTAATCCAGCATGGGAGAGGGTTAAGCATATTATGATAATATGAGTAGAGGTTGTTTCGGCAAGACCAACAAGCTGGTACTTCAGCAGAGACTTGTCAATGACCTATGCCCAGCTCAAGGCTACGTCTACTCTGACCAACTATCTATGTTCATCTGCTTTCTACTTCTATTACTGTCTTCAGTAACATGGCCGAAGCTGCGGTCCCTACTCCTTAATTTGGTCTTTACCTGCATGACATGCCAGAGTGCAGGGCCAATAGCAAGCCAGAGTGCCTAATTATGGTAGTCCTTTGTTTTAGTCATGGTAATGAGTATAATCAGTGTACAAGGCTTCCATTAGAGAACTGTCAGGACTGTCACATGTCAGCCATATATGGGAATAATTTTATGTAATTCACTTTTTCATGAACATCATGCAATTTTCAACTCAGACATGGCCATAAGCAACAGTAGTTATTAATTATTAGTATTGTTGAAGACATGTTCAAACCTATAATATAAAACTAAATGAAAAGTTTCTATAGGAAAGTCTGTATGTTGTGCTAAATTGACAAGATACATACTTCAAACCTAAAGATAGTATAGATGCAATATTCATTAAAATATCGGTACTAAAGTAAATACTAAAATCAGAGTTGTGTTTAGCATATTCTGTAACAGTGAGTGAGTGAATTATTGTTTTATTTATTGTATTGAATAATATTTAATTATACTATAGATGGTTTAAAATGAAAAGGAGGATGATAAACATGCCAAAAAAATTGATTAAAATTGAAGTAGATGATAGAATACAGGGGATGATATAATAACTAATGTTAAAAATGGAATTAAAAGTGTGAACACTATGAGTGTATTTATATTTTGTATTTATATTCTGTAACATGCTGACATTATAGTGACAAATAATTTTTTTAAATCTACAATAAGCGTACATGAAATAAATAGCTATTTGTCATTGAAAGGTAACTCTGCATCTTAATCCTCTAGCAACCAAATTGAGTTATCTTAGACATGCTGAATGTGTCCAGACTGAATGTTGTTGATATCAGATGATGACATTTGTTGGTAGGAGGATATAATCCATGAGTCGCCATGTAGTGAGGAAGTAGGAGATGAGTGAATACCAGCAATATAATGCTTTCCTACAATAATAAATGTAGAAATATACACATTTTTGACTTTGGTGTTTTAGAATCAAATGTTACTGCTAGACTCGGCCATTTTAGTAAGCTTTTCTGATACACTGTGAGATAGAGGATATGTTTAAGTATAATTTGTTAAGTATTTAAAAATAACAAGTACAAGTACAAGCTTTAGTTGACAAAGGGGTTAATATAATTAAGGTTGGCCCTTCAGGTGGGAGTTGGGTGACAGATAGCCCCCACAATGTTGGCTTCCTGCAGGAGTAGTAGGGAGAGCCCACCATTGCAACAAGGTCACACACAAAGGGATGCCCCCAGGCTAGACACACAGACCTCTGCCTGGCTACTGTGTCAAATAGTGATAATGAGGAATATTCCATTGCACCTTGGCTGACCACAACATTCTTGGAATACCAGGGTTGGAAGGACAGGTATCTGAGTAGTGTAGGGAATCATGTAGCATCTGACTGACATTTGCTGTGCTGTTGTACTCCAGTTGGCTGTTGTGGGAGAGAATGTTCAGTGTGTTCTAGTGAATCCAGCTTAATACCTTTGCGAGTGGCAGTGATATATACTTACTGTGCGGCCTCTCTGTGATGAATGTATGTTGCATGTGCTTTCACCTTAGGCTGAAACATAAACAGTGTTGATGTTTGCCTTGAGTGTAGACACTTAATGTCGTTCTGTTCAGTTTCCTGTTTCAATTACTGTATACAAGATGCAGTGTGGATGGGTCATGGGATACATGTTTGATGGATAGTTACTTTATGGTGCTTTCCACCAGACAAGAAATTCATCATGTCACAGATTTATTCTATGACTTACCAAAACTATATCAGGATTATTATTGTGTTTGAAGATTCTATGTGGACTTGTCTGTTCTTTGGCTCGTAGCGTCTGTGGTGACTGACTGGTTCCTGAGCAATGTAGTGTGAAGTCCACCACTAACTAGAAGTTCCTCGATCAATACTGCCATAGATCCCAATGCCACGGCCACCACCGCAACCACAGCAACTACCGCAACCACCACCAAGGCTGCTATAATACTTCTAGGTCAGCAAAATGATGCTTGCCATGGATTACAATTTCGATGAAAACATTTCTGTATCTTTAGAAGGTAGGTATTTCAATTTGTTGGCAAGATAAGTAAGGCTTGTTGATCTCGTAGAGTTTTGACATCACAGTTGGGGTTTCTTTTTGTGCTGGATTATGTCTTATTTACATGTATTAATTAACTGCATTTAAAAAAAACTTGTTCTGAAGGTTTATGAAGAACCACTTGAAGGTCTACATTTATTGTCTACATTTGACGGTCTACATTTATTATCTACAGTTGAAGGTCTACATTTATTTTCTACAGTTGAAGGTCTACATTTATTGTCTACAGTTTAAGTTGTACATTTATTGTCTACAGGAAGGTGTACATTTATTGCCTACAGTTGAAGGTCTACATTTATTAATTAACTGCATTTAAATAGACTTGTTCTCAAAGTTTACGAAGAACCACTTGAAAGTCTACATTTATTGTCCACAGTTGAAGGTCTACAGACAATAAATGCTGACATTCGACAATAAATGTTGACATTCAACTGTAGATAATAAATGTTGACCTTCGTAGATACAGTTGAAGGTCTACATGTATTATCTACAGGAAGGTCTACATTTATTATCTACTGTTGAACGTCTACAGTTGTACCCAGCTAGCAGATGATGGCTACGGAAATTTCTGGGCCAATGGTAATCTCTTGAACAGATATGTGACTTGTCAATTAGTATGTATTGTTACTACTGATATTTTTCATCATCATGATGTTACGTACAATACATATCATGCATATCAAAGATATACAATTAGTACAATATCTTGATTTTTATGGGTGATTTGGGCTTACCAAATCATCATATAATAAAAATTCCAACTACAAGCTATTGCCATGTGGTGAAGCTTGTCACAGTTTTTGAAGATGTTTCCTTTTCTTTTCTCTTTCGTTCATATTAGTAGAAATACTATAGATTGATAAGCCGAAGTACCAATTCTGCATAGCATATCTACATGTTTTGTATGCACATTAAATCCAGGTATTACATTTTACCTCTGATGCTCTAACCACAAAAGTGTTAACACAGTACAATGAGTTATGTGCTAAGTTACAGTTTCCTTCCACTACTGTTAATATTTTCATGTCAGATGGTTTCAGTGACCCATTTTATATGTTGTTCAGCTTGACATCTGTTTGTGGCCCAGTAAAATGAAATGTCATATTCAAGGAATGCCATTAGCATGTATATTGCATGAGACAAGCACAGCTGAAGGTATTTTGGGGTTCAGCTAACCCTGTAGCATGCCACAATGTAGGTGAAACGAGGTGGTATATGTCAAGGCCTTGTTTGTATGAAAAGTATATGTTGATGTGCTGTCTTTGTATTCTTCAACTTAATGTAATTATCAGATACAAAAGTAATTTGGTAATAAAGTGTAACTATTATGCTCTGTTGGTGTTAGTCAACCATAGGAACTTAATGTTACATGTGTTATTTGTACTCGTTCACCATTAATACTGGTAAGCGTGACAGATTAAGATATTTCTATTTAAGAGGTCACTTGGCTAATTCAAGCAATGATTTTCTTTGACATTAGTTCTCTTGATCCACAGCTCTTATGTCCCACTGATCATTTACAATAGTTACCCAATTCTTCATATACCACTGACCTTTCACCAGTATTCACCCTGATGAGCAAGATTTGGATATTTGATTCTCGCTAAGCAAATGACTCATACAATGTATTGTAGAAGGTGGAAAACGATGCAAGACTATTCAGCTAATAGTACAAAGTGAAATTTAATTTGTAGTTTTCTGTTAACGGTCACTTTTATCTAGTAATTTTCACACCTAGGTTGAACCATGCAGTTTAGCACATCTTTATTGTGGAAACTATTATTGAATTTATTGTGGGAATGATTGATTGTTGAATCATTAATGCAAACTATCATTGGACATGTTGGAGATATAGTGTGTATATGTGCATACAGGTTTACTGAAAATGATGCATTGACTGTGGCATTTTACCTTCTTTTTTACTTCATTCAGAAGAGCAAGTGTCTGGTTCTATCAGTGACTGAATGGCACCTAGAATCAGTCTTGCCAGCACTATCTTTGAGACCTCTAAACTCTAATGGAATCATTTATGCTAATACATTTCCCATAATTTAATGCAAATTTAACTTGTATGCGTGATATTTTTCAACTTAAAAACTTCTCGCACGAGAATGTGTTTGTAACTCCTATTTTTAGTATGTAGCAACACAATCGGCGTAGTTAATATTTATAGTGCTGGCAGACAGGAGTGGAAGTGCTGTCAATGGCTTATGGCAAGCTGTGTTGGCAGGCTAGTGCTTCCTGGAGAGTCTGACCTACTGTTTGGGTGCAGTGTCCCACAGTAGGACAGTTTGCTGGGAGCAGGAATGTTTACATCACATTTCCACATATGTACAGTATCTGCACAATAAACATCGCACTGCCTCACCCCCAGGGACTATGTTTATTAGAAACCTTCACGATTGCCAGTAGATAATATAGAAAATACTGATGTTCAAAGCAAGGTGAATACTTAATGAAATGTACATGATATTATCATTTATTTGGATATTATAATTATTTAGTAAATACTACATGTAACAGGGAGTTGTGGGGGAGGGCATGAGGATGTGTGTTCCACAAAGGATTGTGTGTGCCACAAAGGATTGTGTGTGCGTGTACGACTTACCATTGAAAAATTATTATTTAATTATTTTTTAAAGTGCTCTGGAGAATAGGTGGTAGGGGTTATGTTCGCTACTCAACTAATGAAGCTCAGTAGCTAATCTTATATATTAATATGGTTAATCTGTGTAATGTACCTAATTCTCACACAAATATATTTAATAATTCTATTAAATATATTTGCCAGTAACAGTTAAACAAGAACAGACATTTCAGTAGCTCATTAAACAAATTATGATACCAATCACTAGAATTTATTCACTATTCGTTTAAATTCACCCTCTGAGAATATTGTTGGTCTGTATGTTGGTATGTTATAACAGCATGTTATTGACGTTAATCCGTTTCTTCATATGTTTTGTTTTGAATATTTTATGCAATAGTGAAACCCGAGGTGTACACTGATTACCACAGTCGCCAAATATTTCCTGTCACATGTTTCTGCTGAATCAGAGATCTGGAATCCATTAGTCAGCTTCCTTCTGTGTTTTAGGTCTTCCTGTCTCCGTGTTTTTCTACAGCAGGTGTATCCCATATCTGTGGCTGGCACTGGGGGTGAACTCAGTGTATTCCAGGCTGTGTTCTCAGCCATAGGACATCCCTGCTGAGTCCTGTGTACTCTTTATATTAATTGATGATACTTTAATGTTATGGCATCATCAGAGTTTACATATCCATCATGAGTATTTCATCAAGGACTTTGTACTATTGTGTAGAAGGTTTTGACGATGTGATTGTTTTTCACCTCTCTAGCCATATTGATGTTCAATGTTGTAGTTAAACATTGAATTGCTTTATCCCTTACTCAGTATAATTGATTACAGATGGTTGAATGGAAATGTCTCTATATAGATTGGTTTATTTTCCTTTGCATTTAAAAAGAACCAAGATTATAAAGTATTCCCAATAATTTTCATTACTATATGAATTGAGTTAAAGTTGAGAGTGGTGATTTAAATGCAGTTTTGCATTTTGTCCAGATGTCTTCTCTGACTGATAACACTGTTACTGTTAGTAGGTTCATGTGTGAACAACTAGCTGCATTAATGGTTTCACAACAAACCATGATAAAGCTGTTAATAATCTACAATAATGAATAATGTATGGAAGACAATATGGTGGATAATGGTTTAGAGGCTTTCACATGTGTGAATTGATTAGATGAGTAGGCATAATCCCAGTAAGCTGTTACATAGTCCAGCCGTTCATACAGACAGATATGTCTTTGAAGTTGACAGTTCCTGTTCAGGATTACCCACTTGATTGCTTCAATATTTCAAATAATAGCATTATGCAATTTGCTCATATGAACCCACTTGCCTTCATGAGGCCATAATGCAAGTCCCTTTTGAAATATTCCTTAAATAATGAGAATATTACCAAGCAAACAATTGTTGTAGTTATGTTGATACATAAGGTATCAGAAGGTGTTTAAAATTACTTTAACTAGAATAAAATTAGTATTGATTTTGTGGAAAATATTCTTACATTTCGTGAACTCTTCATAGTACATTTCTCTTTCAGAGCTACCCACTGTCCATGTAACGGAATATAGTTTGCTCATATATTACATGTCTGTTTCAGAGCTACACACTATGTCCATGAGACTGAATATAGTTTGCTCATATATTACATGTCTGTTTCAGAGCTACACACTATGTCCATGAGACTGGTGTCTAGCGGGAGCTACAATGTACGGGCGTCGGAAATGGCCCACCTCCAAGACCGTACACCCAAGACTGTGACCTGCACTGTACACTTTCTAGACGACAGCTGTGAATCCTTTGAAATAGATGTAAGTACTTTGTCCACCAGAGGGATGACGTATAAACCTTGTAGAAATATGTTAACATACTGGATGGACAAAAGCAAAATTCCCACAATTTGTCGCAAAGCTTTGGATAAATAATTGGGTGCTACCATATATGACTGTACTGATATTATTTATTCACATGCATAATCCTGAATGAATGGAGAAAAAACCCACCAAATACAATCCAGTTTTATTCTAATCACTAGTGTCAATAACTGTCAAACAATTTATATTTCTATTTTCTAATTTATCCATTTATATAGATAGCAATTGTATTTTGTATCGGCAGGTCCAACATTGCAAAAAAACATATCTTAAACTATTTTTTTTCCTTCTCCTTATTCTTCATTATATCCAAAACGAAACAGAAGGCAGGAAGGTTTTATACTACATTGTAGCCTATCTCTGAATCTGTGATTTCTTCCAGCAATGAACTGCACACCATAGATACATGGCGTCCTTCACTGTCTAGAACCACATCATTTAATTGTAAACCTTAGATGCCTATATATCTGACTGGCCACACAATATACTACACATCTGTGAGGGTATGGGTAACATTGTGTGAGTATCGCACATCTGTGAGAATATGGGTAGCACTGTGAGTATCACACATCTGAGGGTATTGGCAACACTGTGTGAGTATCACACATCTGTAAGGGTATGGGTAACACTGTGTGAGTATCTAGGGTATGGGTAACACTGTGTGTATCACACATCTGTAAGGGTATGGGTAACACTGTGAGTATCACACATCTGTAAGGGTATGGGTAACACTGTGAGTATCACACATCTGTAAGGGTATGGGTAACACTGTGTGAGTATCTAGGGTATGGGTAACACTGTGTGGGAGTGGTAGTGGCTGCAGTGCTGTGTGACCATGTCGATCTGTATACTGGCTTTCCTTGGACTGCAGTTGTGTTCAGTCACCTGACAGCCTACTAGAAAGATGGTGCCATCATGTTTGCTTTGCTAATGTTACAATAAATAGCTGCTGGAGTGGTATCATCCTTGGGGATTTCAGAATGTGGATATATAGAGATACTATGTTGGTCATGAAAATGAAATGTTTGATGAGGATTTATTAAGGCCATAGCCATTCCAACAATAAACATTGATCCAATTAGATTTATAGTCACACTGTGGCTTACAGAGGATACCATGTACTATGTCAAGATGTCCGTGTCAACTGTTACATATAACCAGCCAGGTATAATCCTACTACACTTGTTATAACTGCAGTGTTAACAGGTCTCGTATTACACATGTTATCACTGCAGTGTTAACTGGTCTCTGATTACATGTGTTAAAATAGCAGTGTTAACTGGCCTCCTATTACACATGTTATAGCTGTAGCGTTAACTAGTCTCCTATTACAAAGGTTCCAGGTTCAAATCCTGCATCAATGTTTGCGAAAGTTACCTTTCTGACGCGATAATGATATGATGCGATGTCTGTAGAGTGGTAATGCAGTTATCATCCTTGGTCTTGTCAGTACCAGCCGATGCTCGCAGGTTTACT
>JAUTBT010002597.1:0-10026 GCA_032361225.1 Lepetodrilus schrolli | reverse complement strand
TAGTGTCAACCCCAATTGTTTTTATAAATTCACAAAATTGTAAACTGTTAAAATTGCATCCATACATTTCTAAATTTTGATTTTACATTTTAAGTCAATGTTTTTATTAAGTACATAAGGTCATAGATATTTGACTCCCTGGTTTATGGATCTTTCGGTAATAATTTTGGTCTCGGCGGTCGAACATATACATATATATTATTTAATCAGTCTTTACGATATACAGATCAGTAATATCGCTGAAATATCATAAAAAACGGCGATACAATGTTTTGATCATAGAAAACAGCGAAAAATAATGTCAGATTTATTAATTAAAATCGTCACCTCCTTTATGTAGTTTTTTTTACGGTAATTACTCAATTTTAGACTTGCAAGATGGGCGGGAGCCGGACATCAATGCTCGCGAGTTACTTTTCTGACGTGATATTGATAGGATGCGTTGTCTGTAGAGTGGCAATGTAGTTATCATCATTGGTCTTGTCAGTACCAGCCGGTGCTCGCAGGTTTAGAGCAACATTCAGTGCTATGTATGTTGTGGGTTTCCTCCTGCACTAAACTGACTAGTCGTGATATGTGAAAGAATCTTGAAAGCGACTCTAAACCCCATTTTAAAAAAACTTGCAAGATCTACGTTAAAAAGGTATGGGTTTTCTTATAATTTACGGTATGGTATCGGTTACTCGCAGGCTATTAGGATATTCCTATATTGGGCTATAAAATAATAGACCTTTAGCTTTCCCATGTTTAACTTCAAACCAGCTATACCAACCGTAGAATTTCAGTACCTTAGTTTTCATAATAGATCACATTGCGAGTCAGAGGATGGTTTTCGCCCCGTTGGCCCGGCATCAATGTTCGCGAAAGTTACCTGTCTGACGCAATATCGATAGGATGTAATGTCTGTAGAGTGGCAATGCAGATATCATCCTTGGTCTTGTCAGTATCAGCAGGTGCTCGCAGCGCTACGTATGTTGCGGGTTTCCTCCTACCTCAAACTGACAAGCCCTGATATAAGTGAAAGAATCTTGAAAGCGGCTCTAAACCTCAATTCAAAAAAAAGAAAAGAGTATGGTGTTTTGCATGCCGACAGTAACATTCTATGTAAATAAAAACAAAACCAGGAATAGATCTGATTTATCGATGAAATAGAATTTAGGGAAAATGTATTTGCACTTAATGTTTGCTACTTTCTAAATTAATTTTAATATCTTCATGCTTGCAGGGACATCTACCAGTGGAAAGGACGAGCGCGGCTACTCTTCAGTACGTTTGCGGCCACAACGAAAATGAGACAACTACCGTCATTCATACCCTCGACTCTTCGTGGATCGGGACCAAAGTTAAGGTTTTATGTCAAAATGGATACATACATTTGCCAGTGGAGTCGAATGCTAACATAATGCACATGTATTTTCCGCAAGGATTCTATTTCGACGTCGATGCGTCGCCGTGCATATTTCGAGGACCTTTCGACGTGCCGGGGAACATTTCTGTAGAAAGTTACCACGCTCTCGTTTCTTATACGTACAATGAGAAGGATAAGATGTCTTACTCTGTGGAGTGTTTTCTTACCAAGAGACCGGAAGTTCTATCGTTGGACCGCCACAGACGTCATCCAGCCCCAACTCCAGCAATATCAGAAACTACAGCGGCTTTCACGACACCGGAAGTGACGGCGACAGTTCCAGCGTTTTCTACGTCTTCCAGGAGGATCTCGTCACTGACGTCAACGACCACCTCTCGTCCTCGTGTGTATGTTCCAGGCACCGGTGTTCCATCTGACGAAGTTCCAGCATGTGCTCTGGATGTAAATTCCGACTACATTGTGGAGGTTGTGCCTCACTGCGGCTCCGTTACCGACGACGACAACGACGACCCGTACATCGAGATAATCACCGATCTTCCATTAACAGCTCACGCAAGGTGCTACGAGGATTACCTTTACGAGTTCTCCACTTCCGACAACGTAAACCTTAATCTAACGAACTCTTTCACCGAAAGCAACGCAGACAGGGTGTGTGTGTTCAGGAAAACCAACAACTCCGCGGTGTACACGGTTTTGATACAAGTCGCCATTAAGAAGGTGCATGCTTGCAAGAAGGATTTCCAGGTCACATGCACGTTCGACATGTACGCCAGCGGGAGGAGTTCGCCCTCCTCGGCCGCTGTCACTCTGATTGCGGCAAAGGAGATCCAATCCAACCAAGGAAACGACAGTCAGTCTACGATCGAAGTGCAGGTAGTGGATGTCCTAGACACCCCGATATTGGGTCCCCTTCCACTGAGGAGGAAGGTTCGACTGCAAGCCGAGGCCAGTGGAACTGCGATGGAACTAGGGCTCAAGCCCGTGTCTTGCGACGCTGTGGGCGTTCAGTTTGGGAGGAGGTACGCCATACTCAGAGCTGGCTGTGGCGATGGCCTCATATTTCCACAATCCGAGGGATTCATCACCACAGGCCTGAGGTCCGTCAGCCCTTATTTCAAAGCTTTCAAGTTAGCAGGAGATGCTCAGCTACGATTCGAGTGTAACTTCACCATGTGTCCAGGACTCTGTGACGGAAGCTCTTGTATTAACCATCGACGTAAGAGGTCTGTGGACTACGAACCGTTCCGTGTAGAGGCTCGTATGATCGACGGTTTGGGCAGTAAGCCTCGCGGTGGTAACTTTGTTATCATTCTGTTCTCTCTGTCTAGCATTATCTTCATTCTCAGTCACATCACAGTGCTATATAAAAGAATGTGCTGTCGAAAATGAAACCTTGTATTATTCTTTAATAAAGTTGCGGTATGGATTATGTCATGTTAATAATCTATACTGAAATCGTACGATATGATTTAATCACTAATTTCCAACCGTCATTTCCAACAGTCATTCCTAGCAAATGGGTGAAAGATTCCCGCAGCGACGTTAAACTCCATAATCGCTCACTCCAACAGTCATGCTGAAATTTATTGATTCCAAATATTGATAATTATTTTACCTATATCACCGCTTGTCAGTTTAGGGCAGAAGGAATCCCACAACATCCGTAGCGCTGAATATTACAGTAAACCTGCAAGCATTGGCTGGTACTGACAAGACCAAGGATGATAACTGCATTGGCACTCTACACTCTATCGCCTCAGAAAAATAACTTCCGCGGGATTTGAACCTGGAACATTTGACTCTAAAGTCCAGCGTACTACCACCACCCCCCTCCACCCCCCCACCCCCGTTATTAAACTAATATACAGCTATATGTCTTAAAAGGCTATTGGCCCTTAATTAATTTTGACAAAATAGCCACATTTAAGGAATTATAAACATCTGTTCCCTGGCTTGTATTTTGCATATTTGTTGGCATAATATAAGAATATTTCCTTTGCTACTATCACCTTTAACTCAATAGTTCGGAGAGCGAAAAAAAAGCCAACCAAAACATGTTGATACTATCATTATTAAAAAAACAAAAACGTGGTTCAATGCAGGTTCAACTCCCGCCCCGGGGCCCGGCATCAATGTTCGCGAATGTTACCTCTCTGACACGATATTGATAGGATGCGCTGTCTGTAGAGTGGCAATGCAGTTATCACCCTTGGTCTTGTCAGTACCCACCGGTGCTCGCAGGTTTACTGCAACATTCAGTGCTACAGATGTTGCAGGTTTCCTCCTGCTATAAGCCGTGATATAAGTGAAACAATCTTGAAAGCGGATACCTTATTTTCTCTTAATAGTTCGAACCCTCTAATTGTTCGAACATATAAATTAATCGGCGAAAATAACATGACCTCTTTTTTTCCAAATTATATTTTTCTAATTTTCGAACACAAGCATTTTTTTCTTTCAAAAAGTTTTCTTTTTGTTTTAAATCCTTGAGATAGTACATGTACAACTCTTCACTGTCATTCACAATGATATGAACTTATTTTGTTCTAAAATAACACTATTGTCTTACGTGTTGTGAAGTCATCTCGCGTAAAATATCGCTGGATTCTGTATAGAAGAAAGGCCGAGTATCTGTCCATTACTGGGAGGTATACCTCTCAGTAATGGACAAATACGAGGCCTTTCTCCGACTTAAAATACAGTGAATTAAAATATATTTAACAAAATTGCATTCATCCTTAGTATTGTATCCCTAGCGACCAAAAACTAAAATAGATAGTTTTCCAAAATGAATATTGGAAATGTTCGGCGTCTATCTCGTGCAATGACTGATCTCCGCATACATTTGTATGAACACATCGTGAAACGTGCAGTGAACGAGTGCTTCTCACTGTTTCAAGAGACAAGATGAATTTGTGTTAGTTTTCTCGTAACCTGCATAGCTCAGGCGTTAGAGCGTAGGATTCATAATCAGTAAGGATGAGTTCGATCCTGACTAATGTCAAGATATTTTATGATGTTTGAAAAGTACAAGTTTGAAACTACAATACTATGACATATACATTGTTATATCTAATAATGAGTCCCACAACTCTCCATTACTGAGAGGGAGAGGTAATGGACGTATCTCTAATGCTAAAGCAGAGCAACTGTATTTTAACACTAAAATCGGATCACAGAAGTAATTACTAAAACAACCCACCAGTTAACTACTTCACACCTATGGAAATATCAAACAATACAGACAGATCGACACCGCGGTAAACATGCCTTTTGTTACACATTTAAAAACAACATAGGTCAAAGTTGATTGCACCGCGAATCCCAATGGACTCGTCTTCTATTAACATAAGACGCAATAAGGATTACTGTAAAACACTTGCATTACATGCAGACTTATTTTACGCGGAATTGAAGCCCATTATTTCGGCTGCGGGCATTTCTTCAACCACTCTCCGAGAGACCTCGTGATGAAATCAATAATATACCAGGATATAATAATGGTGCCTTATATACGCACAGTAATATACGTCCTGATATAATCATCACTAATTAGCTACCTGGCTTAATCCTATGTTAATTGGCCTTTGCAGCTGTTTACATCTGTAGTCGCCGATGAGCACGTTACTAGTACTAGTATTTTTAAACATCTAATGTTTTTGACAAATGCGCGTAATATCAGTACCGCGTATATGTCAATATATTGACCTCTTTAGTAGGCCAGCTAGATCTGAAATAATCGCATCAAATCCCCCTTGTGTAATCCTCACCTATCCTAGTTTAGTGGCATGTAATTAGTAAGACATTAGGCTAACTAAATACAAGGTATGTGTATAGAATAACATACTGAAAAACGCATAAACTACCGACAAACTCGGACCTCCATTCATTTGGGAGGTTAGGTTTATTGAAGTTTAACGTCTGCGTCCAGCGAAGCTGATATAGCAGACGGGGGTATTTAGTAAAAGTAAAGTATGAATAAAATAAAAGAAAAATAAATAAGTAGATAAAGAAATGAATTGATAATTAAAATAGATACATTTGGAAGATAGAGATAGCCACGTGAAGCATGGTCAATGCTTTATAATCAGCAGAATTGCTACAAATGTCTTTTAGTCTTGTGTACAACCAAATACCCTCGTGTAAGAATGGTAAGGTTAATCGAATAGTAATTCTGCAGAAGACTTGATATGACATCAGCCGGAAAGCTGCTACCTTACGTAATGATGCCCCTTTGATTACGCCACGATTAGAATCCAGTGTGTTAGAAGGATCGTAAGTACTACCAAGGAAATGTACCCATCATCAATGGACGGAGTGGAGTGGCCGTGCTTGCGTAATGTGTGTATTGCGCAAAACGCCTAGATGGTCCGCTTCTAAAGATGTGTTGATTAATTGGTGTAGGCCCGGGAGTCCGACACTAGGTGTGAAATATACAAAAATAAATCCCGGGACGCCGACATCCTTTTTTAGCTCGTGTCGATTTTAACATCTGATTGACATGTTTACACAATACTTGCTATACATATTGATTTCATATGCCGTACCCATATGTGAAATTCAGTCTATTTATCAACGGGACTGTAATTTTCAAGAAGCCATTCTCCGTAGCGGAGTGCGCATATTTTCTCATGTAAAATGACCGTCTATTGCAATCGCTTATAATTAATGGGTAAACAATTGAAAAAAACTTGTGATGTGCACATTGATTTACGTCGCTACAGGCAGATTTCTTTCTGACTTTCATCACCATGTGGCATGTCGCCATACCGAAACTTTCACGTCGCTACAGGCAGATTTCTTTCACCCAAACTTTCACGTCGCTGTGATTTACGTCGCTACAGGCAGATTTCACCTAAACTTTACTGTTTAGGTAGGAAAACAGTGATGCAATCAATATACCATCGCTAACGATATTTTTTTATCAGCACAGCATTTTGATATGTATGCATGAATGAATTATTGCTTTACATCGCAGCTGGAATATCTCACCCTTCGGGGCATGTATATATTCTCCAGAACAGTACTAAATAAACTGCACTGTATTACTATGAACTAATAATAACCAGAGTACTAAATAAACTGCACTGTATTACTATGAACTAATAATAACCAGAGTGCTGTTAATCACAACAGAAACAACCATATTTTGTACTTTAATTTTATTGTCCCTAAATATACGAACACCGGTCATTATAAATTTTCGTATTTTTCGGCTAAAGATTTAATTATTTTCTCCTGTTCGAACTATTAGGGTAATTACGATATAAACCCCATTTTAAAAAATGGTTCAATGTATACATTGCATTTACAGCATTGCATGCATTCTAACAATTGTAAACAATGTGACCGCGAGACATTACTACTGGTAATTTATAAGTAATGCATTAGCGTCTCTCTTCATACATGCATATAATATATTACACATTTTATGGCCATTGTCTGTTGTTAAATAGTTCTACTGGACTTGGATCATAGTGGAAGAGGGTAAAATCACGGGTGTACTTTTTTCTCAAAGCATTCAGAATCGACGTTGAAATTGTTTTATATGCATCAATCATAAATGCCTTTCTTTGCTTGCGCCACGCTTCGGGCGTATTCGGTCTTTTCCGGTACTCTTCAATAACCTTTCGGCTGAATTCGGCAGTTGTAATATTTTTATGAAACATCGGTGGCTGGATTGCGGCGGGAAGATACCCGTTTATTTGAAATGCCGTCCACAGACGATAAAATAGTCCCAACTTTGAAATACACTGAATAATCGCAGGCTTGAAAGTCATTAGTTCTATGTTATAGTTAATTAGTGTTACCAGTTCTTCTTCAACGTGGGTATCGTGGTCATAGCCATCCAAGATCCAAGATAAATTCACCCGATGGAGAATATTTTTCGAATCGGAGCCAAAAGATTCAACCTTACCTACGACTGTAGGTTTAAATGCACACGGGTCACACATAGTATGCATTGGGTCCCAGTGGGGCTCGCTCGTCATTAATGACAATTTTACGAATTCTTCAAAACTGATGTCATGCACACAATGACGTGGGTTTGAAGGCCTTATTTTAGGTAGTCGAGTGCGGAGATCAGCTTTGGTCCAGAAGTCTGGCAGATAGAACTTATCCACATACGCCGACCAAAGTCGTGCATACGGTTCTCGGACGAACATGAAACTTGTGTAGCCTCGGAACAATTTATTAAACACAGAAAAAGGTACGAATGTATAGGGATTAGTATGTGTCGGTTTGTGAGAGTCCAGTCGCCGAATCTGAAAAGGAGACGTAATGTTTTTGTTTGGATAGTCTCCGTTAAGAAAGCGAATGACTCGCTTCCAAAATGTACAGCCACATTTTGGTATATAGCAGTAAGCCAGGCGGGACTGTCTGTTCATCATGACATTCTTGACGTCAGTTCTTGTATCCCAAGACGTGTTCATTCGCTTGCATACATGCTCTACTAGACTGGTTCTCTTGGATATGTCAGACTGCGCGTTTTCTTGGAGAACCACCAGTTTCTTGTCACCAGCTAGGACGACTGTTTCGGGTCCTGCGGATGTTGGCTGGTCTTGGAGATTCAGGGTTTTATTGAGATCATTGTCTGAGTGACGCCCCTCTGAGTGAATCGTCAGTGAACCCTTCAGCATTGCTGACTTTGAATCACGTGGTCTGACTTGAATCTCCGCTATATCATTGGCAGGCATCTGTTGTGTCAATAATAAAAGTATCTGATTTATGGTATGTGATGTATTATTAGTACACAATAAAAGCACGAGTTGTGACACGTGAATACATCAATACATTTAAACAATAATGTTCTATTCAATGTTATTGTTTATTACGAATGTGTTCACTGTTCATACATACAGTACCGTACACAGTCCGTGTCATTAGGACAATTATTACCGAATGCAAGACCATAGTTATTTGATTCCCTGGTTTACGGATCCGCCGACCCAATTTTTTTTCCACTATTGAAATAAAAATAATAATAATTTTTATATTATTCCTCCGACGGTGTACTAGTCTTAAAAATATATAATAATACATGGTGAAGGGGAAAAGTCGTATAAACCATAACTGGACGTGAACAAAGACTGGCAGGCACTGGTTGACACAAAGTCGAAGACACAAAGTCTCATTTATAACAACTACATGTACTTTGAAAACAATAATTGTACATTTAAATTTGAACAATGTATGTATGTTGGCATTTGTAACAATTATTGACCATTATATTGGTCAATACATATTCTCTCAACTATATCTCCAATTATTATTATTTTTATGTTGGACACGACAGACTTGCTATTTATATATATTTTCAACCATCCGCGCTAAAATTATAACAGAAAAATCCGTAAACAAGGGAATCAAATAACTATGGCCTAATTAAGTAACTACTATTATAATTAAGTTAGACCATTCACAAACAGGTGAATTAAGTACCAAGATTTTCATAACGTATAGCCACGAATGTAATAGGTCAGTTCAGGTAATTAATGGAAGCACTGGTAATTAACTCATGGATATTAATGAATGAATGATTCCGTCATACATGTTTATTTGTGGACATGTTTATAAATAAAATTCTAAGATTTGTTTAGGTGGATAACAGCTACTTAAGCATACGTATATTCCTGGAAAATATATTAAATGCTAAATGCTTACCTTTGTGATGACAGACTCGTAAAGTCCATATCTGTCTGAAAAACATTTAAATGTTAAATATAAGGCATTCATCTTCCTATCCAAGGAACAATATAAACTCCACAATTACCCTCCAATTTTCTATAAAATACACGGCGATTACTAATAACTGCTGATTCATTCCTACTTTGCAATGACGAATGTATACAATACAAATAATTTGTATATATGTTCATGTACTTAACAATAATTAAAGGACGACAGATATTTTGTGTCTACCAAATTTCGGAACCAGGTTTTATGAATCTGGTGCCATTCTTCTAATAAATAGTATCAGGTCGCGCCAGGTGGCTGCGTCTTTCAGGCTCTGAAGAAAAGTGTGATTTTATGTCTGATAATCACATCATAGCTGCTTGTGGCTTGATGTCATATACGATATTGTGCTGGGAAATAGCATTCTGGACATTTGATGACATTTCGTATTGGGACTTTGACACAAATTACATGAGTATTTCGTGTAAAAATGTGCTAAATATTCCACACACTGAGATGGTTACTGGCTTGTGCCTTGAGTGAAGAAAGTCAAGAAGTTTCAGATGAACAATGGAAAGAAGCAAGCAAACAATGGATTAATCAGCTTCAGCTTTTGGCTGTTGTAGTGTGAATTATGTTGATTGCTTACATCGTCTCTCTGCTTATGTGCTGGACAATGGGAACTTTGAAATACTCTCATACTGACTGTTTTACAATTCAAAACTGTGGAAAACACAGAATATCACTAACTCTCTACAATACTCTCAAGGAGCAAGGCATCTGTCGTGTTAGGAAAACTCACCGGGGCTCTAAGGGGGGCTCCCTCAAGAGCAATTTTCCACAATCTGGTTTGAAGTTACCCAGTGGCTCCTCACTTAAATTTGGGCTCTTAAACGCCCGATCAATTAAAGTAAATGACAAATACAATGATAAAGCAAAGGCTATTGGTGATCTCATACATGAAAGTGAGATAGACGTCATGG
>JAUTBT010002596.1:0-10027 GCA_032361225.1 Lepetodrilus schrolli | reverse complement strand
TACTACTACTACTACTACTACTACTACTACTACTACTACTACTACTAATAATAATAATAATAATAATAATAATAAAATAATAATAATATAAAGGAGACATGCTACCAGTCTAGGTCAAAATCGCCTACCAATCTAATATATAACAAGGGAGGACACTTGATGGTCCCTCAATATCGACTGAAAATTTAAATGTGCGTATCTATTTTCTCTATAGTCTTAATGTTCCATTTCTTGCTTCCCATGGTAGCAGTTCTTACCATAAATACCTCTGATAACCCTGAACGAAGTTATTGAAATTTCCTGCCAAAATACAATACGTTGGGGGTATTTCTGTCTCGTACAATCTCACTACTCGTAGTATGTTATGTGAACAATATATTAAATCTTGTCTTGAATTATTGGTTAACATTTGCTATTCGTTCTGTTGTTGCACAATATACACCACGTGTGCAGTATATGTATAGTCATCCTTTCAAAGTTCAAACACATGGTCATTATCTACTT
Source organism: Lepetodrilus schrolli (assembly GCA_032361225.1). NCBI lineage: Eukaryota > Metazoa > Mollusca > Gastropoda > Lepetellida > Lepetodrilidae > Lepetodrilus > Lepetodrilus schrolli. Next base: position 9,523 of record JAUTBT010002596.1, on the reverse strand, counting down.
AACCCCTCCATGCTGGAGGCAACTGGATATGCCCTAAAGAGCAATGCCTGTGCCTAATCCAGCAGGGAGAGGGTTAAGGATATTAACTATAGGCAATGACCATAAGTTGAGGATGCAATGTAGTGTTTTTGGATACCAATAGCGTTCATTGCCGACGTGTCTGTGTACAGAACAGGAAGACATGATCCCGTATATCAATCATATATGCAATCATCATATTATTCTCCCATTATTCCAGAGACGGTGACTACCACTCCTATTTGGTGGCACTACCTGACCGTCACCGTGCCTGACAATCTCGTATTCAAGGACTCCGCGACTATGCTGATTGACGGAGGGAACAACCATCATGCGTAAGAATACCAATGCGCATCACTTATTAGCAGCAGTATATCAGCAAACATAATGCATGACCTCTGAACTATGTGGTAATATGGTGGTGATGGTGGCACTGGACGTCATTAACAAAGCATCATTTCAATAATAGTTTCTTTTCTTATTATGGACGATAAATGAAATGCATATAGGGCCTACGAAACATCCATTTTGTATTTCCCAGAATTTTCATCTACGGTAGGGGAAATTACAGTTAGAAAATTGAATAAACAAATTTACAACAGGAAACTCTTCTGTGTGGAAAATACACATTACCACAGCTATGGCACTGCTTTTGGACAATTAACGACGCATCTCGTATTAATAATCTGTTATAAAGTCAGGTAATCTAGTAGAAACATTCAGGTTGTTACTTGTGTACATGTTACTGCACCGCTACATATAGTTGATGGCATTTTCCGTTTTCAAGAATACATGTACATGTCATGGTCATCTCAAAATTTAATATTGTTGTGGGTGATTTACTGCGATATCCCTTACAGACCTCCGACAATTGGACATAACTTCGTGGCCTTGTCAGCCATCATGGCGGTCAGCACGGGCACCATTGTTGGCGATCTCCAAATGATTCCAAATGAACCAATCACGTTCCTGGTAAGAACTACATACCATCAGCAAGAATGTTATCAATACATTCTTGGGTGGATTTGTGATGAACTGTCGACCTACATGTACGCCTGTGTATACTAGTATAGCATGATGCTTCTCTAAAATGTACTGGTATAATAATAATGGCGACTGCCTATTAACCCTCTCCCTCTCCCTCTATATCGACATATACCCGTTACCACGGTTAATAAAATAACTCCGGTACAGAAATTATTCTATTGATCTAACTCATGAAACCCAACTGATTACAAACAGGCTGATCCTTCCAAGAAAGCCAGAGGCGAGGATTCCGTGATCGCATGGACGTGGAAGACATTTGTTGAGGATAACTCCTCCAATCCAGAGATACTACTACGATTCCCTATGACCAAGGTAAGCATCTCCAGCAGTCTAGAGATATTGACCGTACGTTTTCTCTACTAAGGTCGAAATAAGCATCCAGAGATACTGCCACGGTTCCCTATGACCAAGGTAAACATCTAGAAATACTGCTACGTTTTCTCTACTACGACCAAGGTAAGCATCCAGAAATACTACTACGGCTCTCTATGACAAAGGTAACCATCTAGAGATACTGCTACGTGTTCTCTACTACGACCAAGGTAAGTATCCACAGATATTGCTACGCTTCCCTATGACATAGGTAAGCATCTAATAGAGATACTGCTACGTATCCATAGCATGCAATTTTGTTTACTGTTGTATAAACTTGCGGAAATATATTATAAAAAAAATATATAATGACAGTACTTGTCATAATAAGATCTTTAGAGAAATCTACGAATCGGCAATTGTTACGCCACCTACTATGTATGCTGTTGTTTAAGATATTATACCGTTAATTCTTCTGCAGGCATCTGTTCGGGGATTAGATACCATATCAAGCTTTGCTAAGGACCTCGGTTTTCCCACTAAAATTGACAAGTTCTTTGTGGCTGGTGCATCCAAGGTAGTTCTTACATTTGTACTTGCCATCTTTAGAATCAGTTGGTGGGAAGTGTGGAAGTGTTGACTGCGGTCATGAAGCTACGTGCTGGTATGTGAGGTATTATTCTAGCATCTCGTAGTCTGTAGGGAGGAAGGAACAGCAATGTCGACCTCCTGTTAATGCATCCGATGAATAAATAAATAAATTAGTATTTTTCACTTGCTATAATATTTTTAGAGGCATTATGTTACTTGAGCAAGTGTACTGATCGTATCCCGAGGATAGTCAAGTAAATATCTGTGTGGCAGTTGGTCTGAACAATAGTTTGTTTAAATACTAGAGTACGTGTATATAGTGGTTCTGTGTCTTGTGATCAGTGATGGCTCACTTTTAATCCCCTTTGTACTTTTTGAAAACAAACAAATGCCACGAGCTATTAAATAGTTTTGATCAGAAGCTAAAAACAAACAGAATGCTACCGATAAAAATTCAAGTAGCAACTACCAGTGGCACACAGTATCCCCACAACAATTCACCGTCGTAACGTAGCCTGACGTTGTACGTCCTTGTAATTGTTGTTACACAGCGTGGCTGGACCACTTGGACTACGGCAGCTGTGGATCCTCGTGTAAAGGGAATCTGTCCTATCGTCATGGACCTACTCAACATGGTCAAGGTACGTATTACTAGAACGGCGGTGTCTATTCCTCGGATCCGGACCCAATTCCCGGCAATCTGATTGGCTCACGTGGTCCAAGTACAGAAAGACTGATCTCGTTAGTAAACTGCTCAACTTTCAAGAGAATTTCAATCAAGAAAAATAAACTGCCGCCTTGTGCTTGAAATAAAATGTGGTAAATCGAATATTACATTGCAGAATCTTCATCACCATTTTCGAGCGTATGGTGGTTGGACATTTGCGTTCAAGGATTATTACGAACTGAACTTCACGGCTGACCTAGACAACCCCAACACTCAGAAAATGGCTGATAACATTGATCCAATATGTATGTAACCCCGGGAGACGGGATTTAGTTTAGCCTTTATTGCTGCATATATTATACAATGACTTTCACGGAAGTCAAATAAAATACACAATGTCCACTTTTGCCATCATCATTGTTAAATACATGACTAACTCAAACAGTATTCAAGTACACAATCAATCGCTCATTTCCACTGTTTTCAGTACATGCATGCTTTAATTTTTCCGAAGTCCAATGCATTGGTCATGTTATTACTATTCTATTTTACTATGATTATTGCAGTGTATGTGATTATAGCACAGCATAAGTAGTTACTCACGCTCTCGTATAATGTCATCTCCTAGCATACAACTCCAAGCTGACGATGCCCAAGTTGATCATCAGCACTGGTGGCGACGAGTTCTTCCTTCCTGATGACTCTCATTACTACTTCCAGGAACTAAGCGGACCCAAATACCTTAGGTACTGATACCAGAATCAAATATCTCAAGTACCGATTCAAATACCTCAGAAACTGACTAAAATACCCCCCCAGGTACTGATACCAGACCAAAATACCTGAGGTACTGACACCATACTCAAATGCCTTAGAGGTACTAGTATATTGATACCAGATCCAAATACCATAGAAACTGATATCAGGCCAAATACCTTCTACTGACAGTGTATATTTAGCTTAATTTATTTACATTGAAGATTTTGACATTCTCAACGAAAGCAAATTAATACCGGTAATGTAAAAGCATATTTAAGATTCTACTATTTAAAGAAATAATTTTCAACGAATGTGTTTTCTAAACATCCGCTCGCTGATAATTTACAGAATCCTACCGAATGCAGAACACAGCTGCGCCGGTCATGAGATCAGTATCCTCTTTACAATGCGAGCGTTCTTCATGTCTATAATGACGGTACGTACGTATACAAGCGTTCTTCGTGTCTACAATGACGGTACGTACGTATACAAGCGTTATTCACGTCTATAATGACGATACGTACGTATACAAGCGTTCTTCGTGTCTATAATGACGGTACGTACGAATACTTGTATTGCTCAACCTGGAAATTCTAGGTATTATGCTGGTGCTGGTATTATTTGAGAAGCTTTCATCGTTGGTTATATACACCGTTTGAAAACGTTTCTATCAACCTTCGGTTCTGACTGTCATTATGAAAACATTTATTATATTAGTTGACTTATACACGGTTGAATCGAATCTACTGCTAAAGTGTATGTCTAAAAACACTGACATTTGGAAACTATCTTCAATAGTCTTGTTGTAACCTATTAATTTATATGTATGTGTCGTTCTGCTATTTCAGGGATATCCGCTGCCCAAATTTACATGGACAAGAGAAACGGTAATAGTGCACATAAAAACCCACATACTTTTCAATATAGTTCCATCACGGCTATACTTTATGAAGAAAAAAAGCATACAATAGCTTCATTTTTATATGCAATCAATACAACTAGATTCAGTATACTAGTATTCTACTGTCGACTAGGTGACGATAGGTGTGAATGGTTCGTGTTGCGTCCTGGATTGACGTAGTGGATGAACGGGCTACGAGTGGATATGTGCTCTTTCTGCAAGTGCATATTTCATGCAATAGTGAATACGCCATACAACATTTCAACATGTTTTAATACCAAGGAATACATTTAGTAGCATATTATTTAGTCATATACTAGTATGCATGAGCGCATTTACGTCATGACCAGACCCATGAAAGGGTCTTCGAGATGACCCGGATGATAAATTGCAGTAAACTACACCAACTACAGCTAGCCAACGGTCGTGGTTTTGGGCGATTTGACTATACAGGCATGACTGTTTGAATTCGAATTGTGGTGTACAGCCACTTTCAAGATTATTTCACTCATATCACGGCTTTTCAGTTAATTCATGAACACCCTTACCGCTGAGTGTAAGCATGTGAGCACCGATTGTTACGGACGAACTAAGAGTGACGACTGGCATTAGACAAAACAGGGGCGTGGTTACTATTAGGAAACAAAGTCCGCTGCAGATGATTTTGTCTTTAGAAAGCAAACTCAGTACTTAGTTCTTAATACCATGTGGGCTTGCGCTATATTTCACTCTTGGCCACGTCCCCGGATGTACATTATGATGATTATCCTACAAGTAATGGCTCCGACTCAGTAGCACTGTACATAATGCTGATCGCTGTTCCAGACTTCCACAGGAGGCAAGCTAACAGTGGTGAGCGACACGGAACCGCTCACCGTCACGTGCTTCTGGGCGAAAACCATTGGTGGCGCCAGGTGTGTATAAGCAAGCCAAACACTGATACCAATTCCATCCCCCCCCCCCCCCTAATCATTCTAACGTCTTATTTACTAGTCTTATAATGCCGAGCAATAACATACTTGGAACACTTTTGAACATGGCATGCTCACCCGGAAGGACGACATGGGCATGTGATTGATAACTTTATAGTGTCTTGAACGGCAGCTTGGAGTGTATACTCCCCAGGGAGTTGAGAAGGAAAACGAAAGCACTCTGATCCATTGACCGGGGTAATAATGTAGCGATATGTGCACGCATTCGAGGTTGGAATTGGTGCAATATATACGTGCATAGTAGTATAATTATTATGCTGAGCATAAGGTCATAAAGCTCTCGTATCGTCTCTTAATTGATATGACAGATTCATGAAAGGATGTACTGATTTTCATAATTGCAACACCTTTGCTAAAGCAATACTTGAAGATGTCATATTATTATAGCACTGCATGGTGTTTCGTTGGCTATCATTCAGGAGAGATTTCCGTTTGTTGGTTGGATCCCCCAACGGCGGTAATAAGCCTTACCCCAATCCAGTCATATGGCACATGCAGAATGTCGAAGTCCTTGTAAGTAGACAGAATAAGCTTGAGCGCGCACACACGTGACAACAATCTCAATAGCATTCAACATGATATGCCTTAACATTTCATCATTTAAAGAATAGCAACTTGCTTTTGACGTTGGATTAACGTCCAGCAGTAACATGTTATCCATAATGTATACCGTTGCTGAATTATTTTTTAATAACACGTTATTAACAGTAAACAATACTTCATTCACCTTATATTAATTAATTATTCATTTCAGGGTAACAAGACGTACGAAGTTCAATTCGATAACCCGGATGAAGGATGGCGGGCCTTCTTTATACAGGTAAATGAACTCCCAATACCAGTAACAGACGTATCAATACCAGTAACAGACGTATCAATACCAGTAACAGACGTATCAATACCAGTAAAACACACTATGCCATCATGATCATGATCGGATGCGCGCCCTGTACTGACGCAGTGCAGCTAACTTCCTTTGTTCGTCAGTACCAGTCGGTGCTCGCAGGATTGCTGCATCACGCAGTGCTACGGGTGTTACAAATTTCCTCCTGAAGTAAACTGACAAGCTGTTTACAACAAAATAATCTTGAAATCGACTGTAAAAGTCACCCACATTCAAACAAAAAGTAAATTCTAATAAGCATTTTTTGGTGGTATATTTCAGCTGACATTCCGTGGTGTAAATGATACAGTGCTGGAATTCACCACAGAGAACCACATCATCCCAGAAACATTCCCGTTCCCAGACTGCCACGGGACTGCGTGCAAAGGAACGCTGGTGTGACATGTGCAACATAACGCTGGTGTGCCACATGCAACAGAACGCTGGCATGACACGTGCAATATATCGCTGGTGTGACATGTGCCTTGGAACACTTATTTGACGTGTGCACAGGAGCGCTGGTGTGACATGTACGTGCATTCTGGTGTGACACGTGTATATTTCCTAGTGTGACACGCGCAGAGGTCCTGGTGTATTTCGTGAAATATTGATTGTGTTTATAAATCATGTAAATTATTTCACAAGGGATGCTGAAATAATACTAATATTACCTACACATTAAACAGGTTTCATCTATCATCAGAGTTGACATTAAAGTTGTATAGATAACAATGACAATGCAGAAGTAGGCATACGTGATTGACGTAATCGATGACATTGTCGTTCTGTTTAGTCATGCTTATCCGAAAACAGCATTCATCGACGAAGACGAGTTGTCGAAGAGGCCAAAAAACACCGCGGTATTGTGTCCTTTGAATGGCCAAGTCGGAGATTCGTCCCCGTGATTACGGTATCGGGTATCTCAATCGCCTGGAGCATGCATTGTATGGGAAGAATTAGTAGATGTCTCACCCGAAGAGATCTACCGATAAACAATCGCATAACACTCAGTAATGAATATCTCGTCTATGGAAGTCTTGAAAAGGATTGTCCTATGAGAAGGTGAGGTGATTATGCACATTACTAACGTCGGCCATGAAGACTAACAAGTATTCTTTTTAGATCATATAATGCAGATTCACCCTTCATGTCGTTAATGTGAGTAAATATTTCCACATGTAAATTATTCATTTTTACAAGTTTACCAAATAATTCGCGGTAATTGTAGAATCGGTCTTGCGGAAGAATACATGTATACACATGCACGCCATATGATTAGGCCTACAATACGCAATGTATGGTTAATACAAAGAATGAGAGAGACAAGCGGAACAAGATATCTACACATTGGTATGCTAGGAATGCATTTCACCTGTTTTATATTTGAGCACTACATTAGGTCCTTTATATGAACAAGCAGCAAATCGAATCGAGACCAGAAGATTTATTTCTCGACCAATCAAATATAGATATAACTATAGGCATAATAAATGTTTGACAGTAAAATATTGTGGTAGGCCTCGGTAGAAAAAAAAGGAACACTTCTGAAGTGCGTTTGTACTGTGACGTCACCCTAGCATCACCCATGACAACAATCTGTATTGTCAGTTGGGAAAGATGGATACTTGTGGAAAGATGTATACTTGTAGTTGCAGTTAGATAGGTCTCTAGCTGGCTGAGATAGGTCGGTAGCTGGCTGAATGACCTTCAGCCACTATACCAGCTGATTACATGTAGACCCATATTTCTGTTATCTGTATACCCGTCTCTGGTTATCACATTAGTATACAAATGAAACCAAAGTCCAATCAAATCATACAAACAAGTTCGTATTTATGTTGTATGCAGTAGCATACATACATTAGTAACACTGGGTCTGGCTGTTGGTCTTGTAGTGGGTGCTGTGCTGTTGGCAGCAATGCATACGGGGGCCCTCTTAAGGATTACGTCAACAGATTCGACTCTCACTATAAGTACGAGGTATTGAAGAATTACACTTACAGAGGCCCTGACTTCACAATGTACATCCTCAACATGACCTCTCAGAAGTAGAAGTAGTAGTAGTAGTAGAAGTAGTAGTAATAGTAATGGTAATAATTTTATTTCCATAACATATTACTAGTATCTGGTCTTATTATTAGTCTGGATTCACGATCTATCAACTTATTTATCAATAATAATAATAATAATAATATTATTAATAATAATAATAATAATAATAATAAACATTGATTGGAGAACACGTCTGATATGGTTGCCCTCCAAGGCAGACCCTAGCAACAAGGCACGGTCCGCAGGGTCGGCCAATGCCTGGACGTGGAAGACATTTATTGACACCACGGACCCGGACAGACTCCTGTACCTACCCATGACCAAGGTAAGTTGTTACATGATCACTTGTAATCTCTGAAGTAAGCATTTCCAATTTTAAGCAGGCATATTCACTGTGATACTCCAGGAGACACTGTGCAGCATGTGTATGGCCGCGTATGGAGAGATGCATCCTAGTATCAGATAAATACAAGGTGCTTGCCATTGTCTGATGATCTGTAATTGTAACTAATTGCTCCGTGGTTGTAGAGTTATTTGTGGGTTTCCAGGCTGTAGTCAGATGTTTGGATACAGTGGTCAGCGTTGCTAAGGAACTCTTGGGAACCAATGTGGACAAGTTCTACGTTGCTGGAGCTTCCATCTTTCTCAAAGACATTGAAGGCAATGTTTATGTTTTATTACATTTTTATAACGTCTTTGACAATGAATAAACGTAGATGTACAAACATATGCTGTGTAAGCGCACGAATAAGGGACACTTTATTATTTTCTCTTTTATGTGAAGCAAGTACTAGTATTCTAATAACTAATTTGTGAACCTAAGGAGTAGTTTGACCACTAATATCCATGAATGTTAGATACATGTTATGTCCATCATTTCTTGAAGTGAGATTTCTATATTGAACTTACTATCATGTCTATAGCGAGGATGGATAACCTGGTCGACTGCTGCTGTGGATTCAAGGGTCAAGGCCATAACACCGATAGGCATGGACCTCCTACTGATGATCAGTTATGGACCTATTTGTGGTGATAAGTGATTGATCTACTCCAAAATTTGAGAATAATTTTGTGCCAATTTACATTATTTTCCGCCAGATCTAATGGGTCGGAGTCGTATTCTACGGAACTAACTCAGCGCTACGACATTCGCAACGTCCTTATACTGTAGCCTACACATATTAATTACGAGTTACAACGATCCCGTGTGGAACTGGATCCAGATTGTTTTAACTTATATCTCCTGAAATCTATATCCTACTCTCTCAATTCTTTACTCAATGTTTTGGGCAGCCTGCTCC
>JAUTBT010002595.1:0-10029 GCA_032361225.1 Lepetodrilus schrolli | reverse complement strand
GGGGGCAAAAAGGTCATAGGTTAGGTGCGTAATGACTGGGGGCGTATTGACTGGGCGAAAAGACTTGGGGCGCAACGTACAGGGGGCGCAACGTACAGGGGGCGAAACGTCTTGCACCCCATGTGGCCATTATAATACACATATAAGCAATATTAATGAACAAGCATATGCAAACAGTATTAACGTCAAAATGTTATTTCAGACTGTAAAAAATACAACATTCGAATGACGAAATGTCACATTTCTGAACATTCCATTCAACTGTTCAATGTCAACACGATATTTGAGGACAAATATACCTGTTATACATATCTGCCATCATTTCTATTTCAAGATCTGCCACTAACTTCATTTGTGCTTCATTTAAAGCTGCCATATTTCCTATTCTTGAAGCAGTCTATATATTATTTTAGGTGAAAAACTTAATATCTATGGATAATTAACCCACGTGCGGAAGACTAGAGAAAATATAAAATGAGAGTGACCTCCCTTACCCAATTTGTCTTACTCCAATCATATCTACGCTTTCTTACAAATTCTAGCCAATGACGTTCAGCGTTACTTGAAATGCTCGGAAAGAAATGATTTGTTTGTAAGCAGGTAAGGAGACGATGGTACTCTGGCCGTTTGACAACATTCCATATTTCAATGTAATTATTCGTGATATGAAATTGATACAGTTTGAATAGTGATGTCGGGTTAATTGTTTAGCGTGTTTACAAATATTCTCTGGTATTGTTACAAAGGGCAATACACTGTTGTTAAACTTTGAATTGAAGTAGAGTTCTTGGAAATGGAATTCCCCTCACGAAAGTGAAACGATTTAACGAGTAGAGACGATTAATCCCTATACATACCTAGCCAACTTAGTCGTTAAATTACTAGTGAACACGGCAAATTCAATTATATTTTAGTGTATGTCATTTGAATATTCAATATAACGTTTATATTTACTACGTGTTATGACGTCTAGCATGGTCATAACTGTTAAATTTAATGTACCATCGAGTGACGGGTTTTCGTGGTATTAAGGTTCGATGTGACCTGCGCGCGATCTATTGACGATTGTATATAAGTTCTAATGTTAAACATAAAGAACACTCACTTTCTCATTCTTTTATCACAAAACACTGCTATTGCCATGCTTAAATTTAACAATACAACGAAGCAGTAATTAGCACCCATCTTTTAGGGCTGCTGAACATAACTGAATGCATATGCAGAGTGACTTCTGCTTGTGCATTTTTTTAACGTTGTCATCACCAAACAAGAAACCTTTTTGACATCGATTTTATTTTTAAAATTATATTTGAGGTCGTTTATATGCAGTGATAAATAAGACAAATGATCGACTTTAATGAATATGCTAAAATTGAATCCAATTTGTTTATCCTAAGTGCGTGAAGATTTTGCGAAAGTTGTAGAAACATCAAAGGAATTTCTCATCGCTGATGTACATGCAATGGCGGCCATGCATTATGGCAGTCACCAAATAGTGACGACTTTAGTTCATTTTTAGGACTTAAACATGTTCTGATTTTCTATTCATGTAAATATAATCAAGATACAGCTAAATATTACATTTAATATCGATGCTCAATGAACACAATGAACTAACAAGGTGAATATCATCAACAGCAGCACTTTTAGTTAAACAACACGTTTCAGTCCCTGCACGCGTTCAAGGTAAAGTTGAATTGTCTCGTCTGCATATTATTCTAAGTTTTCAGTATTTTTCCTTTGTAGCATAATCATATATCAATGCCAAGTAATCACATTTGAATTCCTATATGCTTTAGAGAAATGCATCAACGTCAATTACCGTCAATTTGGTGTCCATTTGGTGATGTTGAAATGCAAAGGGACATAACCTACTTACTACTATTGTGTCATTCCAATGTATAGTTTAACTGTGCTTTGGTGTATACATGGCTCTAAGCAATGTCATCACTTCAGCAGCCAGGCAAATGACGTATACCCCTTTCTGTGGTAAATGGGAAAATGTATATTTATGGAGATCAAGGTGGAACAAAATTCGAATATTTTTATAGCGCACTCTGTAAAATGACGAAAATGACAAAATCAATACTAAAATATCCTGAACATTTTATTAAAAATATTACAATTGTCATTTTGATGAGACATTTTATGATGAATATGAAATTTTATTTTAAAAAATGACAAAATCAATATAAGAAATGGTCCAAATGGGATCCCGTAATCGACAAGGGACATTCCATTGAGGTCACATGCTTTATGATGCTAAACATGCCTGCGAGCAGACGATGTCACTTTCAGAATTTTTAGAGATTGTAATGATATATTTGCAAATTTTTTACATCACATTAAAAAGTGTATAAAGCTCACAGCTACATTTTCTAATGTTTCACTCTGTTTGATTGCATACTTAGTTTGCTGATGACATTTTTACCATTTCTGCGTGAACTGTCAAATGTTGAATATATCCGACAGGTGAAACGATTCTTTGAGTTTTGGAAGCAGAAGTAGCGTTTTAGTAAATAGTAGGAAAACTGGCCTACCCCGAAATGGGGACACTCCACGGTATGGAAAGAATTAAATTTGATTAACTACAGTATTATTAGGCTACACATCAGATTTATTATATAACCAGGATTGGAAGTATTAAATTAAGCTGTCTACTTGCTCCAATTAGCAGTGATTAGTCTACATATATAGACTATGCTATGTATTGTACAATAAACCTTTGGGCAGTACTATATTGACCACCTTTATGGTCCATCGGACACATTTAATTAATGACAGACTTAGATCTGGCAGACCTCGATCAACCACAAAAATAAGTCTAAACCTGATGACAGACAGTGCAGTAGATAGTAATACAGTCGAACCCCGTTTATCAGGACGGATGCATTCCCCAGTAAAATCATGCGAGTATCTGAATTCCCATATGTCTGAATTTGGGAAGAGTTGCCACAAAATGTATTGTCCGGATATCTGAATATAAATTGTACTTAATTTATCGATTTGGTTCCTGGAAATGTCCGACTGTAAACAGAAACCGAATTTCCGGGTATCTGAGTAATTTTATCATAGGAAGACACTGATTCCCAGACTGTGTGTGCGATACAACAGGTTATTTGAAGTCCAGATAAACGGGGGTCGATTATTTAGCAATATAATATTTAATAGTTGACATATAATACTTATATAGGTATTCTATTTCTTTCCAAACAGCAGTACACATGGCAAGTACTGAAGGACATGATTGACGATTGAATCTGAAGAAACACTGATTATATATTTTCAAGAACAGCGGCTTGACTTTCTCAGCCGGGCCAATCACAAGCACTTCTCCCTTGGGCATATGTGGTTCCATGCAGAAGGAGGAGGGTTAAGCAAACAATAATAATGGCCGACGGTCAAGCAGAAAAAAAGTTATGTTCAAACTGGTAAGATCCATTCGCCCTGCAGCGATATAGATGGATGTCATGTTATGGCAATTGACACGTCATGGCAACTGACCCTCTAGTTATTATCTAATTTATTACTATTTCTTTGCCCCAAAACAAAAACGAGAGAAAAAACATCAAGCATTATTATGTATGTTTATTTCATCACATATGTCAAGGGTTTCTGCATTAAATCAATGAATGTCTATTGGCATCATGGGTATTTGAAAAATATATTTATGGAAATATGTTCTTTTAACATGTTTAACTATAAATTGTATGAGTATGATCGGATATTGGTGCAATGTATATTAGTTAATAGAATATAGCTGCTAATTTTGGTGTTACTGAAATTCTGAGACTCATGACACGATAAATATGACACATTAACATTTCTTTTAATAGCAAGAAGATGATTTCTTCAGCCAACTTCACAATGCACGAGGCTCACTGCCGGCGACACATTGTGTTATGTCAGCATTGTTCAGAACCTGTTCCCAAAGCCGACATGGAGGAACATTTCGCTGACCTTCATGCCAAGGTCGTGTGTGCTTTATGCGGGGAATCCGTGGAGAAACCGCTGCTTCAACAACACATGGTGAGCCATGAACGACCCCATAGATTACAAAACATTTTTGAGCATGAAATCAGTTTTTAAAAAACCAAAAAGCAGTATTAATACTTTGAGCTTGAGCATGAAATCTTACCGCAAAAGCTTCATAATGTCAGAGCCTGGTGCTATGAACATTGATTAGTGCGATGAAAATATAGATATATAGCATTTAGTGCGATGAGAATATAGATATTTAGCATTTAGTGCGATGAGAATATAGATATATAGCATTTAGTGCGATGAGAATATAGATATATAGCATTTAGTGTATTCTAAACCTATTAAAAATGAGTTTTGATGTGATATTATGTATCGTGATTATTATCATCATCATATTATTATTTAATATTATTTCTATTATTATCATTATTATTTTTAATATTATTTAATTTGTTTCAGGACAATTTGTGTTCCAAGAAGCCGAAAAGATGTCCATATTGCGAGCTGGAGTTGCCAGGGAGTGACCTGGCTGCCCACCAGGATTACTGTGGAACCAGGACCGAGTCGTGTCCAGCTTGTGGTCAGTTCGTCATGAAGAAGGACCAGCTACAGCATGAGGCCAGCAACTGTGACTACCCGACACCCAAGTCCTCCAGCAATGGCCTCTCAGAGGCCGACCGAAATCAAGACTATGACGGTTTTGAGTTTGCGGACACAGGCCATTTCATCAATCCGTTCGCGATGAATGAGCTATCCAGGATTATGGAAGCAGCCAGGGTACCAGAGATGTTGAATTCGAGGGTTGATGTTGCGGGTTTCGGGAGGCGAAATGAAAGCGTGCAGAGCAGGTCGTACACGAATAATAACACAACGTCATCTCAGAAAAGCACGACAAATAGGAGGTCGGAGTTGAATAAGCAGAGACAACAGGGTAAGTCGTAATATATATTTTCATATGTAAGACAGTATCTAAGCACACGACTCGATTTTTAATTGCATTTTTTTTGTTGCAATTTTCCTAATTATTGATGGATGAAATGGAGTTTACGATGATGGACATATTCTGTTCTTGTGGTCAGTGACGGAGCCAGACGTGGCCGAGGATGCTGACCGTCTGTTAGCTTTGTCCCTGCAGCAAGAGGATGACCTTGAGATCGACAGCCTGATCCGACACCTGGAGAAGGAACCGCCCGCGTCTAGATCGGCAACCATGACACACCCACACATCCCGGCCTCGTACAACACCTTCCCTGACGGTAGGCCGCCATGAATTGATCATTGTCGTTGTTGCTTTTTGTTCTTTTATTTTTATTTTTAATTAGCAAATTAGGCAATAGTTATTACATTCCCTGGTTTACAGATTTTTCAGTTATAATGTTAGCACCTTAGTCGAAAATAAAATTAAATATAATTTAGTATTTTGGTCAGTCGGTCGGGTCCAATATAAAAATAATAATAATTGGATATTATTTTTGTTATTAACATTAGTACACATGGTTATAAACACAAGTACACATAAATTGTTCAGATTTGAATGCACAATTATTTTCAAAGTACTGCTTGTCAATATTAATTAGATTTTTGTTATACATTTTTACCAGTAACAAATCAAATTGGCTTTGACTTTGTGTAAACCATTGCCTGTCGGTCCTTGTTCATGTTTGATGAGTTATTTGACTTTTTCCTTCACTATTTATAATTATCATCTTTTTGTAAAGACTAGTAGTACACTGTTGATTTCAATGGAAAGATTTCAATGTTTTGAACAGCATTATTTTGTTCATATAATAGTTTTATCTTTATATTTTTTAATGAGTTTGAATTTAGAGCCATTTTCAAAGATGATTTTACTCATTTTATCATTTGTGTTGTTTTCTTGTTGTTTCCAGATGATGAGTTGATCCCATGTGAATTCTGTGGCGAAACATTTCCTATGGACATGTTAGTTCAACATCAGGTAGGTAACTAAGTTTTATGATTTATAAATATAAATTTCCTTAAATATCTTTTGTACAGGGGCGACATCCAAAAGACAGTATATTCTTTTTTGAATGTGATGATGCACTTCATTTTGTAGGGTTCATTTTTTATTTTATTTTTTTAATTCCATCATTCCATAAAGTATTTACCAAGATTACCAAATAATGACATTAAACATTTCATGCCAAACAATACGAGAAGGTGCAGTCTTCCATGCTCAATTTGTCTTTCATTTAAAAAATAAAATAAAAATATGTTTAAATCAAATTTGTCTTTGCCAGAGTTCCTGTGACCCACAGTCGACCGGTCAGTGGCATGACACGACCTGGATGGGGGAGAGGAACAACGAGGTACCCGGGGGTCCGAGGGGCCAGAGTACTGTGTCCATACCGGTCATCAACAATCTGGACAGTCAGTGGTCACATCGCGTCCTGCACAGTCCCGTTGAGAGGTCGTGGTAAGTACTACGATAAATGCGAACATCTTCCAAGGCACGCAACAGAGGTAGATTAATAATTTAAGGAAATGGGAGTTGGAGAAAGTGCTCACGGCCATGGTATAGGCGATCAACAGTCAATGAATCTTCAGAATTTGAATTTGAAGTGATAAAAATTGAGAAAAGAGGTGGTGCAGTCAAAATCCTCCACAAATGTTTAATATATATGTAACCGAGGATCGTGCAGATGCTGGGATTCGAACCCGAGTTGCTGAATTGTGAGTCCAAAGCTCTACCGACTGAGCCGAAGGGGTTACCCCTCTCTGGTCGAGACCAGTAGGATCTTCTTACATCACACCCAGCTACACAGACATTATATTCCAATGCTGCCATGTGACATCTAATTGTAATTACCATAGATGATTCATAACAAAGTAAAAGCATCTTTAATGCAGCTCTAAACCCCAATTTAAAATAAAATAAAATAATAATTTAATAATAATCTAGGGGTAATTAACTAAGTTGACAGAATCTATACAAAATATTCTACACAGAGCTGTTAAAATTGATGTGCACATTTGTGGCCATGTAAAATAAAACAAATTCACAAAGCGTAATACTCATTATTAACTGAGTTAATACTAGTAGATTAGCAATGTACTTTCAGTTTGTGTGTATTAAATTATTAATGTAGTATCTATTTTATTTCATACACAACATCATTGCCTTATAGGAACTCTCCATCTCATAGTCCCCCTGGTGGCAACTTCCTCGACGAAGAAGGGGAGATAATTCTACCTTGTGAATTCTGTGATGAACCGTTTCCCTACGATTTGCTTATACAGCACCAGGTACTGCACTATGTCTGAAACAGTTTTAGATATGTTGTGAAAAAACACAGGGGTGCAGATTTGGAATTAATTAGGTTAAAGGGGGTGGGTGGTAGCGCAATGGTAGTTTGGACCAGACTTTGGAGCCAAAGGCCCTGGGGCAGTATGCATGAACAAGTCATAAACCCTTATGCACAGCAGAAGTTCCTATGCGGAGCATTACCAAGTTAAGTCGGTATGCACGAGCACAAATAAGCCTCGTTTTATGCAGCGAAGCGGTACATATCTTTATGCCGCCCAGCTACCTAATGCATGGCATAGCTCGATGGAAAAGGTGGTACTTTGGCAAAGACAACAGATGATTTTAGATGAATAATAGGATTGAATCACAGGGACTAGCCACTAGAGTGATTTTTACTATTTATATTAGTATATTATTATGCTATATCAAATAATATTTAATAACAATTTTTATAACAATTTTGTGCCTGTTGATTGAATAATTATAATACAATGTTTTTATATTCGGTCTTGTGTACGAGACACTATTTGGTCAATTTTAAAGTTAAATAATAATGCATTACTAAATAATATGCTGATAAATATTAAAATATAAGACAAGCTATCATCAATGCATAAACCTAATTAAAATTGAAAGTGATATAACCATATTTAATCAGCTGTTAATGTTTTTGTATGATACAACAAAAGCCAGACAGTGTACGTGCAAAGCTAGGCAGCGTGTGTACCGACACCATGTTTCTCACCTTCACAGTCCGTGCACGGTTCGACCTTGCTCATCACCCCAGTGCGCAGTGAGAGTCAACGCATGGAACAGTCCATTATCACGATGCATTCCGCAGACTAGCTAAGCGGATACTATTTTGGGTTAAGACAAATTCATGCATACCAACTCATTCACCGTATATACCACAGACTAGCTAGCCAGAGCATAGCGCCTATGCTGGACATACGGTAGTCCATGTTCATGAATACGGCCCGTGCTGTTTTTCATATAATGGTGTCACATACTAAATGGCATGCATGATGTGGTATTTTAGCCAATTTGAATTTGAAACCTTCATATGTCACACTTTGGGACCATTTCCTTCAATTTGCCTGTACAGTACTTCACCATTGTATCTTTCAGAGAAACAAACCCTAATATTTATATTTCAATTTGATATTTAAAAATTGGATGCAATGGTACGATTATTGCATACAAGCCCATCAATTAGGAGGTTAGAGAGTAAATACTAATTAGGAGGTTAAAGAGTAAACACTAATTAGATGCACACGCATTTATGTGGCAGTATTAAACCTTGCCTTATTTAACCATAACCACATTTCATGCTAAAAAAAACTAAGCTTACAAATGGACATTTATCTAAATTTAGGAGCGTAAAAAACAACATCAGATTATTTTGGAAAGTATGAATATGATATTTACCCAAATAGTGCAGGATATTGCATTTAGGAATGTTTTACTGGTTGTAATATTGAATTTATGGTGGGTTGTTCATTTAATAGTAGCTAAACATCTATTTCAGTGAGGTTTATGGTTTATTAATGTCTGGCTAATTCAGTACACGTGTTGCATCTGACTTCCTTCGTTCTGTAAATCACGTACATGTAATATACTAGCGAAATAATGTTAAAACTAATGAATTAAAAATGTATTCAGAAAACAATATACCATTAATAGCTGAATGTAATTCCTCTTGTCTTCGGGCCGACCGCCTCTCTTAGTCGGGTACTCCCAGTCGAGGTCGAGTCCGTCGAATTTATATTTCCGGAGATACGATAGTGTTGTAGTTGCAAAGTGCTTCCTGCTCCTAGGTGTCTGTACCATGTCACTAAAAGGTTTACTGGCCATATTCCAACCCCCAACGGAGAGGAGTATCTTCACATTACGGTCATATCCTTTCATATTGGATATTACACGCGAGTACCTATATATTTATGAATATACAAGATAATTATATGATATTTGCGTTTGCTTACTAGGATAATGTGAAGAACTATTATCAAAGTATAGTACACACTCGTACACACTCGTACACACTCATACACACTCGTACACACTCATACACACCCATACACACTCATACACACCCATACGTACTCATACACACTCATACACACTCGTACACACCCATACACACCCATACACACTCGTACACACTCATACACACTCATACACACTCGTACACACTCATACACACTCATACACACTCGTACACACTCGTACACACTCATACACACTCATACACACTCGTACACACTCATACACACTCGTACACACTCATACACACCCATACGTACTCATACACACTCATACACACTCGTACACACTCATACACACTCATACACACCCATACACACACATACACACCCATACACACACATACACACCCATACACACTCATACACACCCATACGCACTCATACACACTCATACACACCCATACAGTATGAATTATCATATGTCATGTTCAGTGGACAGTATAAATTATCATATGTCATGTTCAGTGGACAGTATAAATTATCATATGTCATGTTCAGTGGACAGTATACATTATCATATGTCATGTTCAGTGGACAGTATAAATTATCATATGTCAAGTAAGGCAAATATGACATGTAAAGTAAGGCGAATGGCGACAGCCTGTAGATTTGTTGTTAAATCCACAGGACTGTGAAGGACACCTTAACGAATTACAATTGAAGATCCACCATGTGGACCAATACCCGAATATGTATTGTATGGGGTATACCCACGAAAATCAATATTGTCTG
>JAUTBT010002594.1:0-10029 GCA_032361225.1 Lepetodrilus schrolli | reverse complement strand
GGGTTTCCTCCTGCCCTAAACTGACAAGTCGTGATATAAGTGAAAGAATCTTGAAAGCAACTCTAAACCCCAATTAAGAAAAAAACACAAAAAACCCGCTGTATTCAAGCTTGTACATGTGAGTTGGTATGTTGCTGGAGTGTATGATGATGATGTCGGTATGAAGAGAGCATGCTCTACCAATAGCGGCAACTCGTTTCCATTTATATGCTACCGCATTTAAGATTTTGAGCTCTCTTTTGAAAAGTATAATTCCTTGTACGGTTCATTGGCTTTCTAGAATTTCAGTGGCTATGCAAATCGGCGTGTGCATGTTATCATCCTCAAACATGTGTATTTATGCACCTCAGTATATTACATTACAGGTCAATTTATAAATTAGGTTTGTAGATGAGTCAGTTTTGGTCAAACTGTTAAGATGAACATACAGGATTATATCAAATCATCAAACAATTTTCTTTGCCGTGTGCGCTGGGCTTAAAGCTGCCCGTTTTTTAAATATTATTATTTTATTCTCAAAGTTTTAATGACGCCCCCCCCCCCCCCCAATCCTTAGCGTCAATGTTCCTAATACCGCACACTTTTGGACAAGAATAGATCATCCATCCTCAAACTGCAACCTGTTTATAATTGCTGCATATCACCTGAATAGTTATCCAATCAGCTACTCTTAAATGTAAACAATGGTCTACTACCAACAAGGAATCATGTTCAAATATGTAGTTAGTAACCACGATGGTTGTAATGCTGTACACCTGCTTGTAATACCGTACAGTATTTATTTATAATTTCTTTTCAAGTATTTGTTCAAATTGAGATAATAAAATACATTTTCATTGTTAAAATTTATCTTCATACACAAGTTGTCTCTGTACATGTGGAAATGTTCAAGATCTGAAGAAGGTGCATAGAATGAAGGGTTGACATCGAGTCACCCTGACCCGGCGAATTTCCATATTTTCTTAATTTGCATGAATGCCACTCTCTCTCTCTCTCTCTCTCTCTCTCTCTCTCTCTCTCTCTCTCTCTCTCTCTCATATATATATATATATATATATATATATATAATTATTTTATTTTATTATTTTAGTTTGTTGTTGTTGTCTCGTTCACAGAGGCATGTGGGTAATATGCTAATGATTTCGTGACGTAGAACCCAAACAACAACAATGAAATGCATATAGTGGAAATGTTGAAAACACTGTTAAATCGTCAATGCACATATTTGTGATGGTACATAACCAGAATCTACTGGCGTTTTGGTCAGTTTTCACGTAACCATGAAGTAAACTCGGCTCTGACACCCGTGTAATTTATGAATTGAAAAACGAAACACGAGCTCTATTTACTTGAACAAGATTATAATACGTATGATTATTGTTTTCTTATCAACAATGTCTCCACATTAATTCAGTTATGCCAGGTTTGTCAAGTTCTTTCAGTATAGCACACAATTATGCTATATATGCTATATATGCTATATATAATAATAATACTTATTAATTAAAGCTGTTCATTTAAATGCGAATATAAAATAGTCCATTCTCGTTAACTTGGGGTCGCATTGTGATCAAAACCATCATTAGCAATAAATTGGACTCACATTAATTTCTGGATCTACAATATACATTTAACGATGGACAATTAAAATGCAACCTTTGTCACCAGAAATAATATTGGAAATGGTACCAGTCCATACTATACTGAAAAAGAAACGATAAAAAACTTGATTCTATTAAATAAGTCCTCACAAAAACCCATTCTATATTAAATATCACAATTGGTAAAATATGTCTACCCCATATGCTGGCACGTCTCTTCAAGCGTTTGTACTTGCTAAATCTAAACGGTGCTCATGTATGGACGATTTTGTGTAAGCATTAAATGGGCGTGCAGAAGATCACGTGATCATTCAATGGGCGCCATATTCACGTGAGAATACACCTATCGTTCATGGCACACAGAAAACAACGATTTAAGAATATTTAGACTTTCGATTGTCGACCCAGGACGCACCATGCGTAGGTTGGAAGGCGCACAAGGCGTACCGGAAGTGGTGTAAGTGTTTGGTTGCAGAAAACAGGCGATACATACTCTAAGGACGTATACTCAGCTCGAACCAACAGAGAGTCGTCCACGATCAGGAGCAACGCGAGTGACGACAAGTATGGATGATAGAACAGATACTGTTACGTCATCTAAGTGCAATCGCTGTCATCGCCCAATCATCGTCTATGGAATTGTTCAAGGGTCGCACTCTACTTATCTTGGTGCTAGACGCCCTGATGCCTAAGTCCAGTTTGGACGCCAACTCACCGTCATGTAGTGAATGATTACCCAAATAAGTAATGGGAAGCAATGCTGTTTGGTGTGGCATTACTTTTGCTCAAATAGTTAAAATAACAGAAAACTGCAGTTTGTTACCTGTTTTACATCCGGTTCAAAGTTCTATTTAGTTCAAGATGGATGTCACAGGCCATGCCTGTAACATTGTGCTGTTATTTTAATTGCATACTCTGAGTGGGGTGACGATGGCCATATTCTAACTGGTGAGCTAGGACCATCAGCCAGTGAAATAACGGCCTACTACAAACTTGGCATGTGCAGAAAACATGCAAGCTTTTATATGAGTGAAATATACGTTTGAAAGCGACTCGATATCCCACCAATCATATCGACTGTTATATGACAGGTGATGGGATGGGCGTACCATACTAATTCGGCCTCCGTGTGACTCTGCTATAGCTATAAGTGGCTGTACTATTTTATAAACAATATTTCTAACAATGTATAGTATATGTATGGTTTATTGCAAACTGGAACATGCTGAACTACAACAATAAAACAAGATATCTTTTCTCTCTCCGAAATAACACCCAATACTACTCGGATTGCTCAAGAGAAAATGAATTCCGGTACACAGAAGATGGATATGACTAGGTTTGTGTTTGTGTATCTATTGCTTGTGACCATTGGCGTTAACAGTGGCAAGGCTAGCAATGGAACGGGTATTGTGGACAGATTGTTCGAACGTACTCTGGATCTTCAAGTTAAGAAATCTACAATACTTGTACCCTTTATTGAAGCTGGTAAGATAAAGGGGAATTGGAGGAGCGACGTTAAGATGAATTTCCAGGGCCCATGGGAAGAAGCCCTGGTTAGAAAGGAACTGAATATTATGGACAACAACATGTTCGTGACGGCATGGGTGACAATATGTCTCCTTGAAGCCAACATGTATGGAGGGGGTCCTTCACCAACCAACCAACAACTTGAGATGGCTTTAACAGCGATAGGTGAGTACAGGGATAGGAACAGGGCCTATCCTCATTCGTTGATGTCATTTTGGTCCCAGGTTTATAATAAAACCAGTAAAACCTATGTATCCTTTCCTATAAATCTTTCTTACGTGCATACTATGATGGACGATCTATTTGGAGAAATACAAGATGTGCTTAAACTACTCAACCTGAATGCAACGGAAGAAATGCATAAATCCCTCATGAAAATGTGAGTACTAATACTTTCATGTAAATAAAACTACCGGTATTTAATTAACTTTAAATCATGGCTCGTTATTTGCCAACCGGACATAATTTGCCCCCAAATCCATGTGAAGTCCGGATATTGAAATCTTGAAGGATTATACGACATATAAAACACGGCTAGAGGGCATATAAAGCACAGGGAAAGTGGAAGAATTTGGAACTACTTTCAGTTACGATATTTTGTAAATATATTTGCCTCGCGTGGCAATCGAACGTCGGAGTCATTGGAAATGATCTACGTACGCTACCAACTGTGCTATCAAGGCTAAAGAAAAGTCATGGTAATTTTCATGCACATTGGGAGGCACTCTGAACATCCTCGAGTCACTTCCCCTTGGTACATAATCTCTCTGACATGAATGCTAGTCACATATAATGCCCATCTTTGGTAGATTATGTCTATAAATAATTTACGGAATGAACAACAACAATAGTTTGTACTACATGATAAGTTAATTATAACCAACTTTTTTAAATCCTGAATGTTTACATAACATCTGTTAAATAGCTATCAAATGTTTTGAGAAAATATTATTGTATGCATAGGGGCATTGTGGAAAAGACATAACAGACAAAAAGGCTCGATTGCCACGTCCTGATAAACTTCTTACCACACTCGACGGTCTTATATCCGTCATATATTTTATGAGTTTAACATATCACATGCTCTTGAAATGAGTCTATGGTGATCGAATTCATGACTACCACATTTTGGTATGTCTGTATATGTATTTCAATGCTTTCGCATTTCGCTTGTCACTGACAATTACATAACTATAGTCCCGTGCATTGATAGCAGTCCTTCGTCGGAGCTTCCGGACGGAAGACCTGTCGGCCTACTTACTTACATACTTAGGTTTCCATCGTGGACTATCTTCATGATGTCACATATAATTCCTATATTTGGTAGATTATGTATATTAATACCTACCGGAATGAACAACAAACAAACACAACATATGTAATATCCTAAGGTCTATGCATATATTTATAAGTGTTATGAGTTTAACATGTCACATGCTCTTGAAATGAGTCTTTGGTGATCGAATTCAGGACTATCACATTTTAGTGCCATATTATTCAAACATAGTTGTAGATGTTCTTTACCAATCAAAAAGTTCACTAATATGTAGAATACAATACAAATGTCTGTATATGTATTTACAGTTTCTCGCTTTTCGCTTGTCACTAACAATTACATAACTATAGTCCTGTGCATTGATAGCAATCCTTCGCCGGATCTTCCGGACGGTTAACCTGTTTCATTCATGTTCGAGAGGGCCAGGATATGCTATTGGTACAGCTGACATGGACATGATTGCTAGGTTTCCATCGTGGACTATCTTCATGACGTCACATATAATGCCCATATTTGGTAGATTATGTCTATAAATACTTTACGGAATGAACAACAAACAAACAAAACATACAATTTGATTGTACTAGATGATAAGTTAATTATAACCAACATGTTAAACCCAGAATATTTACTTAACATCTGGTAAATAGCTATCAAATGTTTTGAGAAAATATTATTTTAAGCAAAGGGGCGACGTGGAAAAGACATAACAGGCAAAAAGGCTCGATTTGCACGTGCTGATGCACTTCTTCATACAATCGACGGTCTTACACCGCTGTTTTGTCTTTCCATCGTCGCCCCTCTACATGAAATAATACATACTCAAAATAGTTCGTGATAGCTATAACATAAAAAAACAACAATAATATTAATTATGCAAAAGACTGAAGTAAGCTTTTCGCTTGTCACTAACAATTACATAACTATAGTCCCGTGCATTGATAGCAATCCATCGCCGGAATTTCCGGACGGAAGACCTGTCCGTATTACGGACCGAGGGACTATCTGACGCTTCGGAAGTAGCCCGAGGAGGGCCGAATGATGACAGTACATTAGCAAGAGAAAATTCGGATTTTACCGGAGATGTAAACTGCAATGGAATTTTACCTCTCCTACAGCGGTGAAAAGATACTAGTATTTGGAGATACAAAGGCGATTATATATACTCTAAGTGCATGCACTTTGCATTTTGAACTCCAATTCGGTCCAAAACGACAACTTAATCTGTGAATGTATGCCTTTAAGTTGTTTTTTCATTTTTCATCTAATCAGATTTTTTTCCATCATCCCAAGTACCTGGGCGTATTATTTTAGGGTTTATTAAATGGCCATAGTATTGTGTTTTTTTTGTAGATTGTATTTGCAATTATAATATTAGCCGTCATAAGGTAATATCGTTTCATTACCAATTGTCATAGTAATATTATTTTTAAATAACTAAATATGTACTTGTCGCAAATATTATGAGCATCAAGCAGAGTGAAGACTTCTGACAGGGTCGTAATAGAGCAATAATTCAATATTAATATATCTCTCTCTCTCTTTAATCGTTCCACCGGTACTGACATTCTACGAGCTATTGGTAGAGGATAAGCATTTAAAAATTGAAAAAGACCACTAGGCATACTGCATATCCTGGCCTTAATTTGATATGATGTCGTCTGCAACAATCTATACTATGGCCGTTACGTATGTATACCACTATTGAGGGCATCATGTATGAAACGCATACATCATGACACGTGACGACATCGAGACACGTGGCGCAGCGTACACTGACAGTAGAACCAATATATCACCAATTCGGAAATGGATATCGGTTAATGCTATCGCTTTTGATACTGTTATATGCCCGTTATCGTCTTTTACCTTTCAATTTTTAAGATTTATGGTGTTATGAATTTCACTTCGGTATTTGCATAATAAACATCGCCTTCGCGGCTCTATGGTTTGCAACAGACAATTGCTTTGAAAATACTACCGCATACGGCGTAGTGCTTGTGTACTTATACACAATTTAATTTTTATGCGAGAAATATAACCATACATTTGTTTGGATCGGTCTCGTGTTATGTAAATACAGTGAACGCAAGATGTAGGAAAGAGGTGGCATATGCATTCATCCAAATATGAACGTGCTTAGATTATTAATCAAATGTTGCTACTTTAAACTGTTTGTTGACATGTATGAACAACTACTCAGCAGCAAGTTTCCGAGACAATTTTTCTTAAAATGTTACGATAAATACACCGAGTCGGAAGAAAATGTCATTACCGCAACGTATGTATGCCATATATTTTTAGTAATTAGCATTTTTATTTAATTAAAATTATTATCTCATAAATGACAATACAGTGAACTTATTATTATTAAATAAACTTACACATATTATATATCCAGCAGAATATTTGTTATCTGACATATAATGAGTCAAAGATGAAAACTATTGAATTGGTGTTCCAAAATTATTGTTGTTGTCTCATCTTATCTATTGAACAGATATAACACAGAAAACCAAAGATAAAACTTACTTTTATTGTTATTAAAACAAACCTACTGCAATTGATGGCAAAAGTGTAAAAAGTATGTCACGGTAATAACGTTTTACTGTTACAATGATGCAATTTCATTTGAAATTACTTTTTTCTAAACATTTTAATCTTTGTTATATACAGATACAGTTACTAACTTATGTAAATGAAATCAAAATATAATTTCAAAAATAGAATACTTTATAATTAAAAGTAAAACTGATTCCAGATCAGTTTATCAAGTTTTTGTTGTTATGACAACAAAACTATCATATCCCTCAACATATTGAATCAGAACCATTAACATTTAATAGTGATTGTAATACTGCAAGCAATACAGAAACATGGCACTCTCATACAATATGCATTTAACATGTATTTTACATGTATTTCAGAATGTCATTATCAAAACGAACTGTTTTGTTGCGGTAATGACTATTTTTGGTAATGATATTTCTTATCAAATGTATATCTCAAGTTTGTTACCTACATTGCCATGCGAATTAAACCTCAAATGTGGCTGCATGCATCCACTCTTGCATGTATTGTTGTTAAATGTCAAGCCTGTGTCCGTTAATTCTAAAGATTTTAATGGATTTCTGCCAGGAATACATTGTAACGATGACAGATAACATTGGAATGATGACGGATAGCATTGTAGTGATAAACACATAATTATACGTGGATATTTCCCAAACATTTTTACCATATTATTTCTATGGAATGGACCAACGTATAACATATTTTTTAGTATAATATCTGTTACTATATAGTATTACTAATTCATATGATGAAATCATATAAAAAATAAAGTGGTCGACAGCTGCCTACCAACACACACACTTTGGCAAACTATGTCATATTTCACTCATTCTACTGTTGCACATATTATATATAATAACGCACGAATGATTCAGATTCTTTGTAGAGTATCGTCATATCAATGTTTTAGGTTTCTGATATCAGTTTTATGTTTTAGCATTCAATTCTACATTCAAACGTAAGTTACAATCATCAGCGTATTTATGAATCCCGTCTGCAATGGTATGTTATGTTTTGAATCGCTGTATGTGATTGACATTGATGTGACTGATAGTCCAGTCAATTTAGCATTTCACCGGGAAAAAATGCAACAGAAATTATTTTAGTGGCACACGCATTACAATTAGAATTGTATGTAGTTTCACCCAAAATAAATGTAGGAGAATGTAGGTGATTGAAATTAGTTAATTTTAGCCATACCACTACTGAACTACCATGGCCAGGCTTTGCTGCCCCGTCAGCTAAATTGTTGCCTTGGATGCCACCGTGGCTTGGCAACCAACAAAATGTGATATCATACTGAGATGTTGCCAGTAATCATTAAGCTCTAAAATTTCAATAATAAAAGGGTTATGATTATTGTTTTTAATTGCCTCTCAGGACAATGAATCTGAAAATATAATATATGGTTTAGGTTTGAATCCTTGAATGACTTCTAAAGGTGTGAGAATAGCTTTAGCTTCAGCAGAAATATGGAAATATCGTCTGGGAGACGACAAGAAAGAGATTGGTTATTTACGATGGCGGCAGCAGTTACACTGACACTATCCTTTGAAACGTCAGTATAAATACTAACGTTGTCGGAATACAGAGTTTTAAGCTCTGCAAAATATTGCTGATAAACTAGTTGATTGGTGGTAGATTTTGGATATTTGGTAAGATTCAAATTGGCAGATGGTTAAACGGCAGTTTGTAAAAAGCTGGAATAAAACCCTTGAAAATATTTACGTTGAAACTGCAATAGTTTCAGTCTTTCAATACTTGACACCATAACTGATATTATTAAACATAACGTAGTATTTAATAAAGGAGGTTAGACATATGGACAATATGTTACACGTGAATTGATTATTAATGTTAAATGACAGACGTGATACACGATTATGTTTCTTACTAAAGTCCAAGTCAAATTTCACCAAATAGTCTAAAAGCACTTTCCCCAAACACAACATATTTACATCTAACATGTACTATATACAGTATATAACGTATTGGCATTTATATTTCATGTGACATTCTATGTGATTTTTATTGGTTATATTCATTTCCATATTACCTTAACGAGAGTAGGTATACGGGTATTTATATGAAACCCATACAGATTTGTTTAACATCCACATGAGACTACAGGTAACATAGCTAGTAAAATGTCTCTGTTCACCCTGCTTGTGCCTTGAATGGCAGCTTGGTTCACGAAGGAAAATGATAGCACAGCTTCATTGACCAGTGTAATAATGTAGTGCTATGAGCACGCTTTCGAGCGTGGATATGGTAAAATATAAATGTGCACATTATTATTATTATTATTATTATTATTATTAAAATACTTTTGTTTGCGACTTTCAAAACATATACTGTTCACATATTATATCACAGATTGTCAGATTTTATAAGAAGGAAACCTGCAACATATGTAGCACATAGTGTATTGAGAAGCCAATAATGGCAACAGTACAGACATACGGGGCGTTTTCGAAACCCCGTCCTCGAGTTGAAAACCAACACACGAACCCCGTTCGCGTACGAGATTTTCACTCCCCACGGTTTGGCGGGTTGGTGGATGATCGAACGAAGTCACACTCGGTACGCACTTAAGGGTTCGCAACCGGCAACACGAGATCACGGTTCTCGGGCAACTCGAGAACGGGGTTCGCGAATACGCCCCCGGATTCCTATCAAAACCCATGCTCTTCAAACAGAGCTAATTCTCCAGCTGGCTTCCGTTTATACACCAATACCACTGCCAAATAGTGGACATTTAATGGGTTTTTTTGCTCACGCTCCAACGCGAGAATTATTTGTTACTAATATCTATGACGTGATAGTAGCTTTGTAGCATTCCTTTGGCAATGCAAATTAGCATCCAAATTTGAACATCAAAGCAGGTCACTGTTGGAGTATGTCAACAGCGTTAAACAAGTCATAAACCCTTATGCACAGCAGATGTCCCTATGCGGAGCATTACCCACTTAAGTCGGTATGCACGAGCACAAATAAGCCTCGTTTTATGCAGCGCATTGGCAAAGCGGTACATATCTTTATGCCGCC
>JAUTBT010002592.1:0-10030 GCA_032361225.1 Lepetodrilus schrolli | reverse complement strand
TAGTAGTAGTAGCAAGTAGTAGTAGTAGTAGTAGTAGCAAGTAGTAGTAGTAGTAGTAGTAGCAAGTAGTAGTAGTACCATCATCATCATCATCATCATCATTATTATTATGGTTATTATTGTTTATTATTATAATTTATTTTTTCGGGAGGGGATTGAGTGTGTTCCTAATGTCATACAAAATGATCGTCACCTTTGCCTCATATAAATAGTGCAGTGCTGAAAGATTACTCCGCAGAATACAGCGTACAAATTCAAATCTCTTAATTATTATTGTCCCCTTTCCAAGGCTAAGTTCTGAGTGTGTACCAATCACCTCCTAACACATTGTGAGGTGAGGTCAAATGAGGTCAAGTTAAGACATCAACACCACATTGCTTGTGTCGCATGTTAAAGGGTTAAATACAAAACGAAACAACTGTGGCTTGTTGTTTCACAGCCTCCTTTATTATCAGGGGGGGGGGGGGGTGGGATATTTAATGCTGTTTTATCTACGATTACACACTTTCTGTAAAGGTGCTGAGATGTAGCAGTGTGGATTTGGGTGAGGTTGACAATTTTGTAATAAAAGGATACCTATTCTTATGATATACCAGTAACCATACTCCATCCCCTACTACTACTACTACTGCTGTTGCTGCTAATAATAATAATAATAATAATAATAATAATAATAAACAATAATAATGATGATGATGATGGTGGTGGTACTACTACTACTACTACTACTACTACTACTACTAC
The DNA here is from genome assembly GCA_032361225.1 of Lepetodrilus schrolli. Taxonomy (NCBI): domain Eukaryota; kingdom Metazoa; phylum Mollusca; class Gastropoda; order Lepetellida; family Lepetodrilidae; genus Lepetodrilus; species Lepetodrilus schrolli. Next base: position 9,286 of record JAUTBT010002592.1, on the reverse strand, counting down.
TACTACTACTACTACTACTACTAAAACTACTAAAATAGTAATAATATTATTAATAATAATAATAATAATATTTTAAAAAACACATTAAAAAAATAATAAAATAAAGTAAGTAAAAAAATCTTTTTGTTAAATACTCTACACCCAACAACTACCCCAAACCACTCCCATGATATCCAGACATTTTCTGTTGTCATTCCGTCTCATCCTATTTTGAACGTAGACAGGCCATAGGCCTTTAAGATCTCTACTAACATTTTCTCCTGGATTCTCTGTAGACAGTTCTAAATCTGGCACTTTATTTACAAATGTTACAATGGAAGAATATATGATTACTTTACTTCCCTTCTGTATATAAAACCTGATCGACGAAAGAATTTCCTTGAAATAGATTTTGCCACACGTGTGAATGTTCAATCTGGAAATATTTCTTGCATGATTTTTTGCCAAAATAGAATCTTGGTGATTGCAAGAATACTTAGTTTTCCATGAAAAAAAATCACCTTCAAAGAAAGCAATAATAATAATAGTAATAATAATAGTAGTAATAATTATAATTATAATAATAATAATAGTAATCAGTATGATGATAATAATAATAGTAGTAATAATAATTATAGTAATAATCTCTGCAAACAATAAACATGGCATCCTTGAGTGCCTGCAGCAGGAATAAGGTTAAATTAGTTGACAAGTGCATTTATAATATTTTATCTGTATTATGTTATAGTTAGGATGTATTAATCAAACACAGCCTGTTTAGATGGTAATTAGTAATAATACTAGCAGCAGTAAGTAACACGTCAAACGACATCAGAAGTTTGACGCAGCGCATTACCTAATATTATTATAACTAATCCTTGCCAGCTTTTATCCCCACAGTCATGTCAAGGATACCATGTCAAGGTCATACCACTAGTATTAATAATCAGTATTACTAGTAATTAAACTAGTAATTAAATTAATTGTATGCGCAAATATTTCATTTTCACATCGATCATGCCCCGAGATTATGAAACTTTTTGAGTACGATTTCATGCTCAGAGTTTTGTTCACAAAATTCCTATATAAAATTTGAGCTTGAGCATGAAATCGTACTCGAAAAGTTTCATAATCTAGGGGCCAGAATTTTGATAGACTTAAGCATATATATATAGGATGATATCAACATTGACAGTTTTATTAATAATGTAATTTATTAAAATTATTATTAATTAATTGAACTTGTATTTACATGCAGTGTGTCGTGTAGAGGATACATTCTATGGGGTGCAGTGAATATTAAACAAGTGTATTTAATAGTTGAAAATAGATGTGGTAGGATGTTCGTGATCATGGTTTCAAAATTACTTACCACTTTTGACACGGCTTCAACTCATGTCCAGTTCTTTTCTTTATCGTGTTACTCATCCAAGAAGACTTGCAATCATCTAGTACAAAATAAAAATAAAAATTAATGTTTTTAAGAATTATAATAAATAAATAAATAAATATTTTATAAATAAATAAAAATATTGTATACATAGATAATACATCTAATAATAATTATTATTATTACTAACCCTATGATGATGATGTACACATTTATATTGCGCCAATTTCATGCTAAATATCATACTTATTTTCCTTCTCAATTCCCTGGGAAGTATACAACCCAAGCTGCCTTTCAAGGCACCAGGTTATCATTCACATGCCCATGTCATCCTTCCGGGTACCCATTGTCTGCTGGGTTATACAGGATGATATAAGGCGGGTATGACAGGGGGGTGGGTGGGGGTGGGGTGGTTTGTCATGGGCCCCCAACTTCTGCGATATACTGAGTGCTTACTGTACATCAATAAATTATACACAATATATTAGTAATATTTAAACTTAAAATAAACAGACAAGAAGCGATGTGAACCTAAAAACTGCATGGGTTTCAAGCATGACGCTGATGTCAAATTAACCTGTCTTGAAAACACAACGTGCTCATGTAAATAGGAAATAGGCGAAATTCTTTGAAAAGTTGCCAGCGGTGTTCAAAAGTTGCCAGACCGAAGCAGTCAGACAGACGAGATTGAATAACAATCTCTGAAGGTGTGAACTCAGACAGTGGACATTTGTTTCATGGACTGCAGACAGAACAGTCTGTTCTAGCAGACAGAACAGTCTGTTCTAGCAGACAGAACAGTCTGTTCTAGCAGACAGAACAGCTCTGGCTGTTGTCAAGTATACATGTGTGAATGTACATCTCCATAAGCTGAAGATGTTATGAAAATGTGCTCTGCCTGTTGACAGGGTTGTGTTGATATTTTGAGTTTCGAGGCAAACAAAAGTTGACTTCCATATTTGTTTTGAAATTAAATTTTAAAATATTTAACTTTTCCCATTTTTATCATTTAAATTTAAATTTAAATTTTAATGTGCTTTAATTTCTAATTGCTATTTTAAAATGTTTGTATGTTTTGAATATAGATCTATTATTTTTTCATCAAATTGTTTAAAATGTACATTTAAAAAAATATATATTTTTTTTTATTTTTTTAAATTTTTAAAAAAAAAATTTGTGTTAATGTTTCAATTTCTTTGTAGTTTTACATTAAGATATGTTTGTGTTTGTGTCATGTAAATTTAATTACATTGTTTGTACATTTCAGGTATAACGTGTGAAAGGGGAAGAGTGTGAACATGTCTCAGTTTGATTCATTACTGGATTTTGGGGACTCCACCCCTTCCGAGACAAATGGGAAAGGCCAAGATTCTGAAGTTGTTGATGAGTTTGACCCATTTAGGCCCAGTCCAACCATTGAAAACAAGGGAACAGTGGATGGAAATTTACTTGTTGATTTCACAACCGATTCTGAGGTGAGTAAAATTGTGTAATAGAGACATTCTCCAACTCCTGAAAAGTATGAAACTGGTAAATAGTATTCATTAATAGCAAGAGACAAATGAGAAAAGCCAAGATTCAGAATTATTGTAAGCAGTGGATTTGTTGGGAATTCATTTCAAAACTGTATTCTGTGTCTGTATTCTGTTTCATTGAGTAAAATTGCATAATAGACACATTCTCCAATTCCTGAAAAGTATTGTAAGGAGTCAATTTGTTGGGAATTCATTTCAAAACTGTATTCTGTGTCAATAACAGTGTACTTTGTATGAGCATTCTCAAAGTCTTGGGAAGTGTGCAAATGTCAATCACAACAAGACAAATAACGTATTTTCTGTTTAATCTATAGTACACAGTTTATTCATCTAAAACAATCTTATTCTACACTGCAGACATTTTAGACCATATTCAACGATGTCGACAATACTAAAGACAAATACTATCATACATTTCATTATGGAATAACCTGTTATTTCAACAACTTGCTTGAGAAACTATTCCTACCAAAACGGGAACAACAATCTGGTTTCAATTGGGGGTAACCAACAAAAATAGTCAAAGGGTTATTTTGAGAAAAAGCATATCTCTCTGGCAAGAAAGTGGCAAAGAGGCCAAATCTTTCCACAACATTTCCCAGCTGTCGTAGATTTTAATCAACAAAAATTCAGTTCCCAGTGCTTTTTGTTCTAAAAAAGAAATGCAGGAATTCAGTTTCTTGGAGATGGCTTATATTTGAAGTATCAGACAAATCTTTGCTAGGCGTTTTTTTGGGGTGTTTAATCGTTCTGACTTACCCTTCTCTCTACTGGAGGCAACTCGTTGGCCTTTGTATCAATGGACTCAAGGATGACTGTGATTTACAGTTAGCAAGTCTGTCTTACAACCTGGTTGTCCTGGGTTTGAGCCTAGCTCATGCCATGGTGTAGCATTCATGAGCAAAGTGCTTAGATCCACACTGTTCCAGTCCAATCAGCTGTGAATGGGTACCCAGTAGGATAAGATGGAATTGGGAATGTTTTTCCGTCTAGTGCCAGAAATGGAAATTTGGGTTGTATACTCCCCAGGGAGTTCAGAAGGTGAAATGAGTGCAAACTGATTCATTGACCAGGGTAATAATATTATAGCATTTTGAGCATGCATTTTAACATGGACATAATTTATTACTTATAACTAATCCATAATTAATTCAGGCCCCGAGATTGTGAAACTTTTAAAAGTACGATTTCATGCTCAAGCATCAACTCAAAGTTTTGTTCACAAATCCCCATATAACATTTTAGCTTGAGTATGAAATCGTACTCAAAAGGTTTTGTAATCTTGGGGCCATGTTATACAATCTACAATGGGTAGTAGCAAAACAAACTCTTTAACCATAGACTTTTCTTTGGAGAGTTTACTTGGTTTCACTATCAATGTATTCTCGGCCAACACATCTGGTCGTCTCTATGTGAGTCTTAATGGCTTCTTATCCAGCTTCCAGGGAAGCATGTGCATCCTATTCACGACAGATTGACTGATTAGTGTTAACAAGCTGCTAAAGTATGCCCCTAGAATAGATATGAAATAGACAAGACACCCAGAGTAAAGAATTTGACCCATGAGCTGGTTATCTCCCTTGGTGCGATCTCCACAGAGCAATTTACATGATACAGGTAAATTTCATTGTTTTGATGTCTTCTTCCAACTGGAAGGTTTGAGTTTGCCCTGTTATCAACCCATGTATTATATTTGCATTGGAGTTATTTACCATGAAAATATTTGGATGCATTGTAAGTAATACAAATAGTGCAGTTATCATCTGGTACAGTTGTATCTGCCATTACTTGCAGGTTTACTGCAGCATTTATTGCTGCTGATGTTGCAGGTTTCCTCCTGCCCTAAACTGACAAGACATGATATGTGAAGGAATCTTGAAACACCAATTTAGAAATTAAATAAATATTATAGTAATATCCTTACAAGCCATGGGTCTTATAGAAAAGTGTATGTGAGTGCGTACATGTGTGTTAAAAAAATTAATACAAATTTAATTTTAATATAAAAGCATCCTCACAAAAAGATTTCCTGTTTCAAACTTGCAATAATCTTCACAATGAGAAAACTAAATCTGGATCCGCTCCAGGTACATAAGTATGTGATTGCATGGTAGACCGTCATTTAACATTAAAGATCTTCATTTCACTCTACTTTAAAGAATTCTTACAATAGACTGTATAAGGTGTAGCGTATAGGGTTAAAAAAGCTTATATTTTACTGTCAAAAAAATAAGGGATCACATAATTATGATATATTTTTTCGTTCATATAGAGACGACTTGTAAGTACCAGTGTTATTTAACACAAAGAGACGGGTGAAAGTGCATACAAGATTAGTATAGCCAATGCATTTTCTAGCATATATCATAAATTTCATTACAATTAATTGACTCATTTTTATATATATACAATTTTATGTGTCCGCATTTAATAGTAATATAAACGGTTGGAATTTCCCACTCGCCCGGTGGCCCGATTAATTTCTCCTAATGTTAAAGGTATCCTAAGGGCGAGTAGACATTTTTTCTTTTAAATTTATATTATTCTTTGAGCGAGTATCTTTTAAAGTTAAGTTCCATCCCTGATATAAACTTATCAATATCATCGTTCCCTTAAATTCTGATGGTAGTATAAATACCTGAGACTAGGTCATTGTTAAAACCCACCTGAAAATGTCTACCCCCAAGATTGCGTTGGTGTGTGTCTACATACCATCTGATAGTCCACCCGCTTGTGTTTATGAACTGTCGATTAATCATCCAGAAATTGACATGTTGTACATTGCTCCTCTGTCAGAACCCATTGCCCAGTGGTTGTGTATACTGTATACTGTATACTGAAAGGAGATATGTATGCCATATCCTGAATGGAATATAGAGCACTCCGGGTACTAACTTAATATACGATGGACAGCGAAATATATCTGTTGACACTGACATTTCAAAGGACTTGAAGCAGTAGTTCAATTAGATATTGACAATTGAAAATTTAATTGGACGAGTATATACTGTTAGTTTTTTACGCTTTAATATTTATATCGGATATTGACAATTTAAACAGGTATGTTGGAAATTGATTTTTTTAAGGTTCATGTCTATTGCATACATACATAATTTAAATTTTTGTTTTAATTTAATAATAAATTTAATGTCAATTTCGAAGTTACATGTCATTTGCACACAACATATACATGTCATTTTGTGTCAATGTCATTAATGTTGACTCAACTGGGTGCGAAGCTGTCAGACAGCGTGTCTGTTGAAGCGTGTCCATTGAAGCGAGACCACACCATTGGTGGGGATCACATTTCAGGTCATCTTAACCAATTTGCAATTCAGTGGAAAACTGACAAGGTATATTATTGACAAAGTGTCTTGCCAAGGGGCCAGGGTGTTCTAGCTTGATAGATCTTGCAGTAAGTACAATGTTTTGAGATTGTATCAAAGTTGATGCTTCTTAGATCGATCCACCTGTAGTGTTGTTTGTAAAATATTATATGAAGATCAATGGAAGACTTGTACTTTGTTGCTTGGTCGTTTAGAGGGGGGGGGGGGGTAGTCGCTTTCAAGATTATTTCACTTATATAAGGACAGGAGGAAATCCGTAGCACTGGAATGTTACAGTTATCATTTAGTAAATGATCTACTATATGTATTCATAGTGGTGTATGTTATTTTGTTTGATAGTTACTGATTTATAGCTACTAATGTTCCAGCTCCGCATTTATTGAAGCTGTACAAGCAGGTTTTAAGCTACAGATAAATAAGGATGGATGGATGCATGGATGGATAGATAGGTGGGTGGATGGATGGATGGGTGGATAGATAGATGGGTGGATGGATGCATGGATGGATAGATAGATGGGTGGATGGATGGATGTGTGGATAGATAGATGGGTGGATGGATGGATGGGTGGATAGATAGATGGGTGGATGGATGGATAGATAGATGTGTGGATGGATGGGTGGATGGGTGGATGGATGGATGGGTATTTGGATAGATGGGTGGATGGGTAACTGGAATATAAAATCTGCGGTATATGTGGTAGTTTTTTAGCTTGAAAATGATGGATGGTTAGGTGGCTGGATTGGTAGGTGGATGGATGGATGGATAAATGAATTAATGAGTTTTGGATAGATGAATGGGTTTGTGGGTGTTTGGGTGGGAGGGGTGGATGTATGTTGCAGGTTTCGACCAGCCGTGAACTGACAAACCATAACATCAGCAAATTAATCTTGAAAGCAGCTCTTAAACACCAACCCAATTTTAAAAAACAAAACAAAAAACGATCCCAAAAAACAAGGTATGTAATCAAAACATTATTTGTCGTGAGTATTCATCCATTAGCACAGTTGTGAGTCAAGTATTGTTACACATCTTTTACCATCCATTATTACCATCCATTATTACCAGCAAACATATCATTAACCAGAAATGTACACAATACTTACTTGCTCATTTCATCAAGTAAGAGAAGTTTGTAGCACAGTCTAGGGTCATCAACGATAGGTAAAACTACATCAACTATGTCACGGTTTATCTGCAGTGGCTGTTAAGATCTTGTAAACTCAATACCAGGTCATTCGACGACTTCTCTTGTCTATTTCGGGTCAATTTCACGATCGATATCTCACATGCTAGCCCTGATACAGGTTGAAGATCGGGTGGCAGTGGTGTCTATTGTTGTAGATCAACGTGGCTCGGCGGTTAGTCGTTTCAGCGAGGTGTATTTCGTGAGTTTTATCACTAAACAATGCACTGCTAGATGTACATTTAGGCTTGAGATGTTCTTGTGTCTGTTTATAGATTTGTCAATCGTATCTGTTGTTAGATGATTACCTTTTGCAGGTGTTTCTAGGATGTTTACTCCTTAAGAGACAGGTATGATGGTGATTTTGATGGATGTATTCCATAAATATATGTTTTGATGTATCATTGATGATGGAGGTGATTATGAGGTCAAATGTCATTCTGTTAGATGAAAGTGTTAGTTATGAATATTCGCGTTATTTTTGGAATCCGATAGGACAGGGTGGAGGCAATGGATCGAGTATTTTGGGTTAGAAATTTATTATTTTTAACCATTATTTTTAGATATTTAATATATGTAATTGTTACTAATTATGTTTACATCATGTTTTTGCTGCAGATAGAAATGTTAATGTATTTATTTATTCATTCATATATGTATTTGTATTTCTATTTATCTTTATTTTTGCATTTTAATATGTTATTTATTATTTTGTTGCAGGGGTGAAAACAAATGCTAAATATAATTATTTACACATTTATACTTAAGTTTTAATTTATATTTATTTCTATATTTATTTTTTGTTTATATTAATTTACCATATTTATTTATCATTTATTAACATTAAATTTTATAGCTCTAAATCAACTGCATTGTTTGTTTACTTTGCCGACCATATTTCAGATTTTGTTCATCACTATTATTTTTTTTACACAACTATTCACAAAGTGATGATATTACACAACTGAGCGTCCCCACGACCTCTGACCTATGTGGGTGTTAGCAGGCCGACTCATAACGTTTACTCTGATATAAATAATCACCTATCTCTAAAACCTGTTATGACTGGCAGCCCTTTTCCATTGAACAGTTTCCGCGTTCATTTCACACTCCTTTTTAGGGCAATAATCGGCCCTCATCACACACTCCTTTTTAGGGCAATAATCGGCCCTCATCAATAGGGATTGTGCTTGTATACCTGGATTGAGAGTTGATATTATATCACCTTTTGACAATGCGAAATTGACAACCAGATTGTGCAGGGAAGTGATTGTCGTTGAATGATTGACAGGCTATAACGGAGGTGGCACCTCGTGAGGGAATCTCGTAAGTGAACCCTAGATAGAGGGAGGTGAACCCTAGATAGAGGATTACAGTTGTAAGTACTATATTAATACTACTGTTACCTCCTTTATTGCAAGATGTGAAAACAGTCAACAGTTGTACATTGCAGTCTGTCATTTCTCAATAGTTGTACATTGCAGTCTGTCATTTCTCAGTAGTTATACATTGCAGTCTGTCATTTCTCAGTAGTTGTACATTGCAGTCTGTCATTTCTCAGTAGTTGTACATTGCAGTCTGTCATTTCTCAATAGTTGTACATTGCAGTCTGTCATTTCTCAGTAGTTGAACATTGCGTTCTGTAATTTCTCTATGCAGTGATATGATCTGATGAATTGTGTTGGTGTGGAATCAGAATTTTTATTATATACTTGGCAGTAGGATAGCGGAATATATCAGTGACGAGAAATCCTTATATCGTCAGTCTGTAGAGAGCGATATAATATATCGCCACTCTACAGAGTGACTGATATACCTTTATCTCAGTCATATAACTGTCACTCTAGCAAT
>JAUTBT010002591.1:0-10030 GCA_032361225.1 Lepetodrilus schrolli | reverse complement strand
TAAAGTAAATCAATAATATATAACTTATATTGATTGGTATTATATTTATATGAAAGGAGCCCCTGAAATTCTTTACTAGCCTTGCTTAACTGATCTAGCGAGATATTTTGAATAGGAGTATTTTGGCGAGAACAAGGAGTGACGCAGACTACCTTGTAGACATTTAAACGTATATTTATTACTGACCTAGATCTACTTATGCTAAAAATGATTATTACATATATCAATGATTATTACATATATCATGATTATTAATAATAGAAACCTTTAGTTAGAGGTTCAACTCGAAGGTAGAAGCTGAACGTATTTTGTACTTTAGTTTCAAGTTAACGTGTGTTTCTTCCCAGACTTCATAAATATCCCCAAACATCTTAATACTTGGTTCTCATTCCTCGCACAGCACTAGTTATCAATGCGCCATTATAGAATGCCATCCCCCTACTTAAACGTATAGTATTTATATCCTCACGTATATGGCCGATGTATATGTATCGAGGTTGATAGGTAAAGCTTTTAAGTAGGCCTACTTTTCTTTCAGTTACGTCCACCATTGAGAAAAAAACGAAAAAAAACACATACTCTGCAATTTCAACTAACAAACGCATACGATATAATGGACTTTTTAAACTGACAAATATGTCTCCAGCGCAGGCGAACACAACCTGAAATTTGTTCCTGTTTGTGACCCATAGAGGCAGGTATGACAATTAGTAATGACCCAACTATGTAATATTTGCTTACAGGTTTCAAATGTAGCGTAAGATTTTTCTTGGAATCCAATAAATCCCCATAGATTTACGATTTTGCTAAAATACCACTCCACACATGCCCGTGTTTTCATACGAATGGTCATAGAATCTCGAATTTATTAAACGAGTTTGCAAAACTGATATTATGCGAGGCTCCGCTGAGCATAATATGTTTGCCAACGAGTGTAATATTGACCTTCAGTCACAAACACAATAATTGGCAAATGTCTTGGGAACTCGGTTAAAGCACGCGGATAAAATATAGTTCCAAGTAGATGTGTAAATATTAATACACGTGTTTGCATATTTAATTGAAGAAATCGTTTAACTTTATATTCGACAAATTAAGTCCCAAGAAGCTCTAAAAGAGGTCAAAAAGACTTTGATGTCGCGTATGAATACAATTACAAAAATCTATTGTGTTATTGCACTAGTGAAAATAGTTATATTTATAGCATGGGTTTATTGCACTCCCAAACTCCTCTTACGTGATAAATAGCCTTATTGAACTCTTTGATCATCATCTCTTTCCCCGGAAAGGACAGAGTAGCCGAGGCCTCTCCATATAATGCATACTAGCTACCGTTACGAGCAACTGGCAGATTTTATAAATGAACCAGTAAACCAGACTCGCGAAGCATGAAAGAATCATGACGACGGCCTGCAACTGGACCGAACATATTGCCTATTATCCCATTAGGCAGCATGTCCAGGGAAATATTCTCGCTGGTTGTCACCAGGGGCAGTATTCATAAAGATTCTAAAACAATCTTAGAATGGCTAAAAAAAGAATCGTAACTAAAGTTACTCGTATACAATATTAATAAATAAAATTAATTAATAAAAATTCTTAGAGTAACTGTTATCCAAGTCCGTAGGAGTAGTGCAGGGGACTCCTACAATTTAAGATGTTTTTAAGAGAATTCTAAGAGCTGTGACTATTTATTAACAATTCTTAAGAAAATTCTCAAAGTTGAGAGTAACCTTTAAAAAGAGCATACAATGCATTTAAGAATTCTTAAGCATTTAAGAATCTTTATGAATACCGCCCCAGGTCCGCAGATCAGTGTGCCATCTATAAAGCAAAGTACATTTTGGAGAGGACTCCTTGCGTCAATAGCATCATAACACAGGCCTATGTATGGTTCTCAGAGGAGTGGAATCTCCATATTTTGAACCAGATATCAACACACTCGATTCACTTTCTGACCGTCCAAATATTCGCTGCAAATCAACTAAACGATTAGGATACGAAAGTCGTCCAAGAAGCATAGCCACCGCAGTGACTCCACTGTCTCCAGTGTCGCTGCCCTCGTGTTCACCAACTACTAGTACTTATCATCATGATCCTAATGACTGCCATAAAATACAACCAAACTGAATGATCAGTCAAGAAAATAAGTCATTCAAAGCATACTCGGTGCTTGCATGAAACATTCTAACATTTAGTTTTTGGAATTCATATTTATGAATAGCTGCAAGAGGGCTTAGCGCGCTTTCGCCATATCCATTTCTTCTGCTCGTTCATCTCCAATCTTTTCTCTCCAGCGATGACATTCCTCTGCCTTTTTCTTCTCAACAAGATTCTCCATTGCTATATTCCTGATGCTGTGATCCGACTGCAACTGACCCAGGCTTGTTAGATGTCAGGTGGTTCTACATCATATACGCCGGCATCCATTAGTTCACTCTCATCGAGATCATCATCATCGGTACTTCAACTGAAAAGTTAAAACAGCATTAGTTTACATAAATACACCATCAAACGTGTAGAAAGATACTAAACGAGCAAGGCATTTACTGAAAGATTTTATATATATATTATCCCTCTAGTATATGCGCCTGTACCAATAGCCAAAACACAACATCACTGCACATGAACCTATTGTAATATATGAATTATATCATGACCTTCATCCACAAAAATGTCATCAATTTCCATAGCTATCACCGGATTACCACAATTTAAGCCGTTATGAAAATATGCTTATCCTTTCAAAAAGATATTTCATTTTGCCTGTAGACACGTCTTCAATACTGTTGAACTTCGTCTCCATACGTAATGCTTCTACCACAGCAGCTGATCCCGGGGGTGGGGGTGGGGTGGGGTGTGCCATAAGAGCGGGGGTCTTAGACCACACTCACCCTAGCTGTGCTATAAGACAACTTCAATGCGAAAATGCCATTTTCTTTCTGCATGCGTCACGAAAGCGCCGTTCATGATGCCTACATGTTTAAAGAAAACGTCCATGAACATCCGTTGATGCAAAGAAGATCGCACCTCTTTATGCCTTTATTTTACCATTTCTGGAAGGCTCCTCCAGACCCTATTCTCTGCACATACCACTAGATCGTTACTAAAAGTAATAGATGTCAATATCTTTGCCGATGCCAGGAAATCACATTTTATCATACCTACATTTCGAATGTTCGGGGATCAAACAACCTAGACAACAATAGATAACATTGTAGTTTTTTTCGAAAAATGCAACAATATTTTGTTTAAGACCATGGCATATGCTTACGATAATTTACAGGTTATTGCCACTTTCAATAATATTAATTATCTCTTATTAACATTTGGCAATTACATGTAGAGGAACGTTCAGTACTGAAGTTTACAGTTACATTCAGTACTATTAATAACTAGTAATAAACCTGGTTTTAAAATTTAATTCTGATATCTTGTTTTTCCTTGTTGACTGGATATAGTGTAAACCAGGTACACACTTCCTGGCAAACTAGTTACGTGGGGATTGGTAGTTATTCACGAGTAGAATGACATGACGTATCGCCGAGTGAAATAGTAACCCGTGAGTTGCAATCGACGTACCGTGGCACCAGTGGAACATTACTACGACACAGAAATGGTATACAGTACTTGTAGCACGGTGGTCGCGTCATACATCGATTCCCATCCCAGGGGCCCCGGTATCAATGTTCACGGAAGTCATATGTCTAACTGTGCAGTTGACATCCTTAGTTCGTCAGTGTCAGCAGGTTCTCGCAGGCTTACTGTAACATTAAGTGCTACGGGTGTTACAGGTTTGCTCCTGTCTTAAACTTAAAAGGCGTGACAAGAGGAAAAGAATGCTGAACGCGGTTGTTGAAACCATAAATGTAAAATCGACATTAAGTTATGAAACGCTACCTTACGTTAAAAAGGAAATTATGGTAGTTAGCCATCTTTCAACTTGCACCTTTTCCCCTAAATGTAACACAGAAGACCAAACACAACGTCATTATAAACGCCATCATCGTCACCAAAATCGTATTCGTCATCATCTTCACCATCGTGGTCATCATCTTCACCATCGTGGTCATTACCATAGACATAGTCATGATCGTCGTCATCATATTCGTTATCATAGTAACCATCGTCGTCATTTGGACATTTCTATGGACGTCATCACCATCATCGTCATCGTCGTTTGCTATCATCGCCATTTGTCAACAACGGTGATGCATCCGTCTCTTTTACTTGTAACTGTCAAATGTTAATAAGAGAAATATGTTATAATTATGACTTCTATTTGTCATTAAATCCGATGTGCAAACTGTATGAATCCGCGAAGTTGCAAGTTGAACGTTGGCAATAACTCGTAAATTAGTATGTGCCGTATGTATATATCGTTAGTACATGTCATGGACTCAAACAACACTCACCCTAGCTGTGCTATAGACAACTTCAATGCAAAAATGCCATTTTCTTTCTGCAGGCGTCACGAAAGCGCCGTTCATGATGCCCACATTTTTCGTACATGATATACGAAAAATGTAACAACAAAACTTTGTTACATTTCTACCTGAAGGCAAGTAGATTGTCTACACAAATATATCTATAGGCCTATATTGGGCAACAGTAGCTCTACATTTTCCGCATAATAATAATAATAATAATGTGAACATTTATATTGCACCAAATCCACGCTCGAAAGCATGCTTATAGCGCTACATTATTACCCCGGTCACTGGATCTGTGTACACTCAATTTCCTTCTCAACTCCCTGGGGAGTATACAAATATGGTTGGAAGTAATATGTACATTGTCAAATATATAGAGCAAACAGATGGTTCTACTTAAAATAGCTTGCAATTATAGTTGTTTTGAGTTTAAACTTGTTAAATATATATATCTTTTGGCTGCTATTGTAATGTAATGAGTTTGTAATCTATTATTATTAGTAGTATTAGTATCTATACATTGCTGTGTGTCAATGGTGCATACGTGTTATTCAGGAACACATACTGGATCTAGCAGGTGAGCTGCACGTCCAGAAGGTGAAGCAGGTGGAACAAGAACTGACATTTGAGAGGGAGAAGATCCACATCATAGATGACATGGAGGACATTATGGTGAGTAGACAGGGCATCTCTTCACAGTGGAAGTGTAACAGGATCCAGCTACTTGTAAGCCACCAGGGACCTGGGAATTCTCAGTCCAACAATTCTGCAAGAACATCCCATGTTGGGCGCCATTGTAACAGGATCAAGTTGTTCCTGGGATTCAAAGAAAATTTGCTTGGCTTTTGAGTTCAACACTCTACTGAATTAGCCAAGAGGACAACACCGATGGTCGCGACCAGTAGAAGCATTACTTATATCGTACAAGGCTACATAAGAATAAATAAACACTACCTGATCTTAGTCTACGATGGGTGCAGACATAACCAAACAGCTCATCATTAGATTCTTGCATTAATCCTACTTCAAACTTGGCTCCTTGTAGGACTGTGAAACTTGGTCATTACTATAGTGAAACTTGGTCATTACTATAGTGAAACTCGGTAATTACTATAGTGAAACTCGGTAATTACTATAGTGAGACTTGGTCATTACTATAGTGAAACGTGGTCATTACTATATTGAAACTTGGTCATTACTATAGTGAAATGTGGTCATTACTATAGTGAAACTTGGTCATTACTATAGTGATACTCGGTCATTACTATAGTGAAACGTAGTCATTACTATAGTGAAACTTGGTCATTACTATAGTGAAATGTGGTCATTACTATAGTGAAACTTGGTCATTACTATAGTGAAACTTGGTCATTACTATAGCTCAGTCATTACTATAGTGAAACGCAGTGTTTACTATAGTGAAACTGGGTCATTACTATAGTGAAACTGGGTCATTACTATAGTGAAACTCGGTCATTACTATAGTGAAACTCGGTCATTACTATAGTGCACAGCAATATTGGTTAGTTTGATGTCTATTAAATACATTTCACATGTTCCTTTTTCATTTTTGATAAAAGAAATTAGACTGAGAAAATACATTCATGAATCACACATTTTGCATTCATGCACTTGGATATTTTATAGGAAGATGTCAGTGGACAAAACAACAATATCAACAATTTTTATCTTTCCTAAAAATATGAACTGTTAATGGGTTACTGCTCGACAAAGTGGGATTGGTCTTCTATTTTGAAGTAAAGGAAGCATGCTGTTCTCACATTTCAAATACTGGTATCTAACCATGTCATCAGCAGGGATGAGGAGAGCTATTTGTCTATCATGAAAAGATCATCTGAGATACCAAATATTTTAGATTCTGAAAGCAGATTGTTAAAACAAGTTCTTGTGAGACATGAGACCGTCAATTTGTCAAGTGAATGTCCGCTTAGGAAATTTGAATTTATATATTTTCCATTTTAACTGCACATGGTTCACAGTGTCATCACGTGTGGCACAGTCTGTACCTGCATACTGTACAGACCTAGATCTGCTGGGAAATGATTGACAAAATATGCCTGGCTGAGCTATGTACTTCCTATAGTTGGCTAATAGGCCATTGTTTCACTGTTTTGCCTTGGGGCGACGTCTGACTCACATCTATGATAGAGCTTCTCGTGCTGTCAGCTCTCAAAACCAGCCAACAATCACTTCATAGATTGATTGTCCCTTGTGTAATTAATGATGGCCAGCCAGCATGTTTAACACCTGTACCGCCATGCACGAAGGGATGGCACAGGATGGTAAACACGTAGTAAGATTTACGCCGTCACTTGCTGAATCAACATTTCAGATGTAGCCAGTAGGATGTTAAATACGATGACGGAAATGAGTACATTCTGTGTTCGCTCGAAACTCAAGTTTCACTTAGCCTTGTATCATTTTGGACCTCTATAATGCATTTTTTTTTAGTCATTTGTTTCATGAGTAGTTAAGTATACAGGTTTTTGCACATCATGGCAAACACTGAATATCTAAAAGCTAATGGTTTTAAATTGGTAGATCAGCAGGGATCTCTTCTTCCTCCAATGTTATCAGTGGACTCGCTCACCAATGTGTATGTATGCTGTATATGTAGGTTAATGTGTGGATTAGTACAGTGCACAAGGTTATCCATGCTACAATGGCTAGCTGGAGGCAGTATCCCAGTTTTGTTCTAGGTCTACCTCAATTATATACACAAGTGTGCCAAACTTCATTTGATCAATGACTTGCTCAGTTGTATGATCCTCAGAGATTTGAGGTCCACCGATATGTGGGCTTCAATGAAGCACCTACTTTTTTGCAGATTCTCTTCACATTATTGGCAGCTTAGCAGAAAGTGGTGATCAGATGATCTGTGATCAGCACATGCTACATTAGACATTAGATCACCCACACCTATAGGTTAGAGGTCACACTAATAACCAGAAGCCAGGACCACAGAATGGTCATAGTGCTATCCCTGCAAACACACTACTTTATATAACAGTATTCCAACATTGTAATAATGTTATAACGTTGACACAATGTTGTAATAACATTATATAACATTGTGTGTTTGAGGATGAGAGTTATTACTTACTATTCACAGATATGACTGTGGAACAGGAACAAGCACTCAAAGCTTGTCTGTGCCAAACCTTCATAAATGACATATCATTTTGTTTTTATATTTCAGGATGGAAACAAAGAGAAGGACATTATTGAGCAGCGTTACCGCAAGTAAGTCTTGGTAACATTCTGTGCTTAGCCGAACCAGGCATGTTCTGGGACATGGGTATATCATTGATGAGAACTACTTTTTCAATTCATAAAAAAGGACTCATCAAAACCATCCATCGTCATTAATTAAACCAAGTAACTTTGGCAATTCCACCAGCATTGTGTACTAGAAACATATACCTACATATTTATTTCATTTAATGTGAGTACGGTATTAAATGTTGATGATGGTCTCTTTTTTTGTGTCAGTGTATTTTGTTGAACTTGTGAGAATAAGAATAAACTTCCGCACAATTTTCTTTCGGTGTACCAGTATTTATAGTTTGATAATAGAGTAGTGATATAACCTAGTATAATGTATGTAGAACAGTGTATCCATATGCCATAACATTTCTAAATCAGTTAATTTTACCTGCTTAAAAGTGATGGTATGTAAGAAATATATACTAAAATATTGTCCATTAGATACCATTTATCTTACAACCTGTTTTCAAATGTATCTACCGTAACTCACTTTTGCACGATTGCAAACATCTCATTGTAAGATAAATATGGTATTTAATGGACTTTTGTTTAGTATTCTCTATGTCATTGTTGAATAGCGTTAGCAGTGTGTTGTCCTTTTTTTTGTATTTACAATGTATAGAAGAATATGAACATAATACTGCACCCTGTATGACCCCAGTATTGTAATGTTAGTACATTATCTTCTATAGTTTGTCATCATATCAATAGCTCTCATAAATCAGAAAGTATTTGTTAGTTTATGATAAGATGAAATCTGATCTCAATAACACATACTAGTCCAACGAGCTCATTTTGGTGTGTTTTACATGTATTTCAGAATAGTCTACCACCTGCAATTTTAGTATTTGAATGTCTAAAATATATATTTTCAGACTTCGCGAGACGATGAAGTCTCTTCAAGAGGACATTCAGTCTACCGCATATTCTGCTCATCAGGTACGCTGGCTCTTTAACCCTCTCCCTGCTGGATTAGACACAGGTACAGCCCTTTAAGGCATATCTGGTTGCCTTCAGCATGGAGAGGGTTAATCTGCACCCTGCAGTAGTTTATTTTGTATATGGAATTCTTTTCACGGTAGTCTCATACTAACCTGTATCTCAGTGTGTAGTTAAAGCAATTAGGCAATTATAGAATTTTCACATATGACATTTCTGGACGATTTTCAGTTAATATTAATTTAAGTACATTGCAAATGTATTATTGCACATTTTTTACATTGCAAATTTATTAAGACTTAAATGCCTTCATGTTAGCTCTATGCCCATAGTTATCCTTTACCTAAATTTGTCACTTTTCCCCCAACACTGTTAATTTGAATTCACAAAGCGTGTCCACACATTGTGTCCAGTGGTGTCCAGTGGTGGTGGTGCCCCGTCCATGGTGGTGTCTAGACACGGTGACCCCCCAAATCACAAACTCCTGGTCATTGAGTAAAATATATGTCAGAATTGATGAATCACCATCCAAGCAAATGTCCAGTACATAGAAACAGGGACAAACCGTTCTCCTGTGGGAGAGGGATGTCCATGGGGGGTAGGAGGGGAGACTGTGGGGGAATCAAGTCTCACTAAAACTGGTCTTTATTTCAACATTTCTTTAGACATATGATAACCCTTTTATATTTCTGTGTGGAGCTGATTGTTTATGGTACATTACATTTTTGATTTATGAATTTTGTCAGGAAAATGTGCTTTGTCGCTAATTGAAAACTTTGCTTTATCATTCAATTTAATTCTGTTCATATAAATTCTATCTTTGTAATAATGTGTTTAGCTGCAAGTCATGTTGAGGGTTGTTGTTAAATATTTGCATGATAGAAGATTGTTGCATTAAATTTCATCCCTTTTCAAGATTAAAAACTTTAGAACACTCAGCAAGTGTCCCCAAGTATATGAAGGCAAACTAGAAATGCGAATATAATCATTTTAAGACTGAGAGATTGTAATATCACTCACATAATTATATAGGAATCATGTTAAGACATTTAAGAATAGATCATAGCTCCACTTTCATCATTTGTATTACATTTTAAAATGAAATTATCATATGCAAAGGCATTATAAGGCTCAAGTAAATGGTTTTCTCTGGTGTTTGACTGATTCTTTAATGGGTAGCTGGAATGTCGTTCAATGTCAATCACTCACTTAAAATTTCTCCTGAAGTTTTGTTACGGTTTAGGAATTCATAAAAACAAAATCACATGGCCATTTCCTTGATTGTTTCTTCTTAGTGTACACTCAATTTCCTTCTCAACTCCCTGGGGAGTATACAACCCAAGCTGCCGTTCAAGGCGCTACAAGGTTAT
>JAUTBT010002590.1:0-10030 GCA_032361225.1 Lepetodrilus schrolli | reverse complement strand
AACATCTAATAGCCATAACAAATAGTATAATATAACTGTCTTCGCGAGCATTCAAGGCTTTGCCTTAGGTCATATTATTCACTACATTTGGTTGGTGTATTCTTAGACTGCAGTATTCATTAATTGCAATTTGTCTGGTTGTCTGTTATTCCACATAACCGTTTACAACCTTTTAGTAGTCTTTTGGGGCCCTTGGGGCCCCGCTATACTATCTTAGGGTTAGGGTTATTCTAGGGTTAGGGTTAGCGATATAATTTAAAATATTTTGGACACATTTTATAAACAACAACAAAAATCACGGACATCGAATCACTTTGCTATTGAAGCAAGCAGTTTTAAAACATAACTTAAGAACATAACTAAAGCATCCATAATAGTACCAGACTCATTCCGTAATATAGCATTAAACTCCTTACAGGGTTCATACGGCACGTGAAGTGACAAGACTTCGAAAATTTGTGTTGGGCTTTCATGTGCTCCCCAGTAGCGCAGTTGGCTAAGCGCTAGGATACTGTAACTTGTCGCCCATGTACAGGTTGGTGCAGGTTTGATTCCCAGTTTGAATTTTTTTTAAATACAAATAAATTCATGTTTCATTTCTAGACAGAATGTTTTCCCAATGTTAAAGATGGCAGATGAAAACATGAAAAAAAAGGAGGGGTGCAGGCGGAAATCTATCGCCGATATGTGGAAGCGGAAGTAGCATTTTTATAAGTAGCACGAACGCTGGTCTACCCCGAAATGGGGACACAAATGTGTTACCTGTAAAGTCAGTATGACATAATAAATAAATAACGCGATAGATCCGTTAAAACACGACTGTTTGCAGTGCTCGAAAACCGGGTACCATTACGATGCAGTGCCATGCTCGTAAAAACAAATAAGATTTCGAACCTTTTGCTTAGTGCTTCATTGTCACATTATGTACACAGTAAAATTTAATCGCACATGAAGTATACCTTTACTTTGTTTTGCCCTTTTTCTGATGCAAAAAATCTCCTGCAACAAAAAGAACAGAGTTGTGTGTTCAATTTAACATGTCCAATGGAGGTCGCCATCTTTCTTTAATGGTTCTTTAGAATTACCTCCCCTTGACCATGTTGTATGACGGAAGTCGAGATTTCCATAGTGACGACGGCCATAGTTTGACGTGAGAAAATAATTTTGGATGCGATAATTTACTTGTAATAATACAAATACGTTCAACTGACCAGCTGACACCATTTACTGATATCAAACGCTGTCAACCGGGATAGTAACTTTACAACATGAACGTGGAAGCAACAATGAAGTGAGTTTGTCAATAATTTCTATTTATTTACCGTTACAATATTCACTAATTTTCCAGAATAACTACAATCATGTAACAATATGACGTAGTAAGCTTACTAAGAGAGTGTCTACTGTAATATTCCTTGCGTATAACCCGTGCCGCTATTATTATTATTTCTGAGGTGAGGCGGGCTATGTACGAAACCCCTATCTACCGCTACGTCTATCTGAAAGTTTATACAGTAAAAATCAAAAACAGAAAACAAAAACAGCAAAGTTCGTCATCACTGGTGTCACTAAAGTTAGTGTTTTTTCCCCACCAACTCTACTGTAACACAATATATACAATTAGTCTTAAATAGCAAACCCTAATTAAGACAAAGCAAAACCTGACTACTCAATGTGATATTCACTGTCAAGCCAATGTCACATGTTCGTAGCTTCATCTCTTGTTTTCGAATTATCAGCCATGGGCTATAGGTTGGTGCGGGATATCTGACAATAGAGGCCTCGCATGTGACATCACATACAGTGACGTGGTCTCGAGATTGGCAAAACATACCTAATCTGCCACTGTTGCTGTCATGGCGCTGACGAGCGGTCGCTATCATATGGAAACAATTGTTCTATGAAAAGCCACCATATATTTTTCTAAATTGATGTGTTTGGCCCCGTACTGGCTATACAGTGTAGTGGGCTATACACACAGAAATTAGGGTACGTGGACGCCTTTTATAGTTCACCACTCACAAATCTTACCAAATTTAATAATCGACAATCAAGATACATGGCTGTATTTGTTTTGGGAACACCAAAAGGTTTTTAAGTAAAACAACCGAGAACGGAACACGAGTGCTGAGGGCATTACTGACCAATCATAATAATTGCAGGAAGTCCCGAGTGCATAGTGCACTGTTGTCTGATGTCACAATTCTTGTCAACCCCAGTGAATCTACTGTTTTATGTACTTCAACATACATGCTTCTACTTGTACAATATTCATTGAAATTTATTAATGTTGAATTGAAAAAAAATTCATAAAAAATGTTTCCATCGAGATAGCCACATTTGGTTTTCAGTAACATTGAAAATAACCTCAACTACACCTTATGGAAACAATACAAATAACTGTCTTATACAAGAAGTGTGAAAAAACATGGCATAACAACAACTTTCCTAACTTGGTACACCTGATTGTGTACAAGGCGATACTAACTTCACCTACCTTAATCATCTATGGAGCCTATGCTGGTAGTAAGCAGCAGCTTTTGAGTGCGGAATCAATCTCAAATTTCTCCTGGATAACCCACAATGTAGACAGTAGACTTAACCTGTCATCGCTTATTTTGAAGCTGCTGTCAGTGTCACTTTTCATGTATCTTTAAAGAAATTCTCTTGCAGATGTGCCAGAATCCTAATTTTTTACATTTCATTTAGGTACACGATCGTTTTAACATGTATTTTGAAAGAACTCATTGCATTGCTGTTACAATCATTTTAATTTTCCAGGAAAGTCACAAGTTTTCTTGTAATGTTTATTGAATCCATTAGAGACATGATGACCCTAATGGAGTTTTCTCAACAGACATTTGTTAGATATTTTTCGCGCATGCACACTACACGGTATATCCCCCTCTCACAGCACAGTTTATCAAGCAGAATTACTCTCATCACTAATAATGTGTTTCTGGTGGACTATAGATCTATAATAGCGACATTATATTACTGTAATACAATTGTATATATAGATACTGACAGTTTATAATTATTCGGAGACCTGTGCATATAACTGCACTCGATCACATTTTAACATCAACTTGTAGTAGAAGGGACCTAGTTCCAGATAACTCGCATGTGATACACAACATGGAGCATCCTTGCTAGTAACTTGCCCAGTAAACTTTGCTGCAAGAGGTGGTCGAGAAAAGCAACAACTGAAACTTGTAAACAATTTGTATTCAAATGGTTTGTGATGAAACACAAATCAATTTGTCATGCGCATATTCAGAAACTGGAATATTGAATAATATTGAATATTTATCTTTTATTTAGAAAAAAAATGTACAAATTGTAGAATGTTGGTTAGTGAGTTGCATTAGGTCCTTAGATGCATGTTTTACCACCACAGACAACTTCAACCATTTCGACCTTATTGTAATCCAATACTGGTGCTCCCTCAAACGTGCACTATACCATTTTTTCCTTTTGGTTTATGTATTTAGTCAAATACGAAATATGATTGAAAATTGTAAATATTCCAATGGGTAGCTGATATGAGAATACAATATGACTCGTATATAATGAACACATTGTAAAATGTATTTGCCGTTCAGTTACATTTCAATTTATTTTGTCTTTTACAGCTTTTCACATTGACACAAAATGAATGTCAGAGTATGGAAGAATTCCACTGGAATGATTTTACGCTTTTTGAATTATTGGATTGATGTTTTGCTATGATATTTAATATTTCACAGTCTTTGAAGGATGTGGCTTTGATCAGATGTCTACTACTGCTGGTAGGGTTAACTATACATAGTAGAATAATCTCTGGCACCAGCCCCTCCACCACCTTGTACAAGAACACTAGTCTGTTGATCATCCTCCTGTGTGTGCTGGGTGTAGGTTGAGGTCCCTGAGCTTTTGTGTGATGCAACCTGGGTCTCTGGACTTGTAAACACCCGTGATGAATCTGAATGAACTGCATTGTACTCGTGACAGTTTGATGAAGTCATTGTCCTGTAACAGGTAAGGCTGACTCCCATACTGTACAGAGCTGTACTCCAATACTGTACAGAGCTGTACTCCAATACTGTACAGAGCTGTACTCACAGAGCTGTACTCCCATACTGTACAGAGCTGTACTCACAGAGCTGTACTCCCATGCTACAGAGCTGTACTCCCATACTGTGCAGAGCTGTACTCCCATACTACAGAGCTGTACTTCAATTTGTCCAGAGCTGTACTCTCATACTTTACAGAGCTGTACTCCCATACTGTACAGAGCTGTACTCCCATACTGTACAGAGTTGTACTCCCATGGTAAAGAGCTCTATTCCCATTCTGTACAGAGCTGTACTCCCATGCTACAGAGCTGTACTCCTATACTATAGAGCTGTACTCCCATACTGTACAGAGCTGTACTCCCATACTGTACAGAGCTGTACTCCCATACTATACAGAGCTGTACTTCCATACTGTACAGAGCTGTACTCCCATACTGTACAGAGTTGTACTCCCATGGTACATAGCTCTATTCCCATACTGTACAGAGCTGTACTCCCATGCTACAGAGCTGTACTCCCATACTGTACAGAGCTGTACTCCCATACTGTACAGAGCTGTACTCCCATGCTGTACAGAGCTGTACTCCCATACTGTACAGAGCTGTACTCCCATACTGTACAGAGCTGTACTCCCATACTGATACTGTACAGAGCTGTACTCCCATACTGTACAGAGCTGTACTCCCATACTGTACAGAGCTGTACTCCCCTACTGATACTGTACAGAGATGTACTCCCATATTGTACAGAGCTGTACTGTACAGAGCTGTACTCCCATACTGTAGAGCATGGTGCTGAGAACTGGTTGAATGTCTGCATCAGGAAATCCAGTGTCTTGCCTTATTGGAGATCTTGGTGATAACTGTTCAGAACATGGGAAGAGTTTTCCTCGACTTCCTGGTGGGTGTGGTACCAGTGAGCTGATAGAAATGTGATTAACTGTCGAGACTCATCATGCTCATGATGTAGAACTTGTTCTAATTAATCTGCAGACCCCAGGTAGCAGCCCACCTTTTAACAAAACAGGTCTTTCTGTAGTTTGACGTGGTCATCAATGCCTTGTATTTGCCTACAAGAAGGCAGTCATTGACAAACAAATGCATCAGTTCAAGTTAAATCTAACTTCCTAAGCTAGGCTGGCCTGTACTACAATACATATTAACTTATAAATAATATGGAGTTATTTTGGCCTGCAGTCTTTTTTCCCCAATTACATGCATATGTTTAATTTGGTAACTTAGTAATATGTGCAGCATTATAATATTACCTTTTGTAATGATAAGAATTTAACATCATGATTTACAACAATAACATTGGTACTGACTCAAACTCATATGATCACAATGAAGATATGTTTGTAACACTACTACTACTAGTTTTACTACTTCTATTACTATTCCAATAGACTACCTGCCTTTAATAATTTCTTTCATTAATTCATCAAGCATTTTCACTAGTCAGTCTTCTTTTAGTCTTCTTTAGCATGTTTAATCTTCTTTAGTATTTGATGAGATCACTTTATTGTATTTGGGTGAATTTTAGTTAAACTAAGAAATAATCATATTTATTACAATTTATAAACATATCTATTTGACAGATTATAGGTAGTGATTTTACAATAGATTTACAAGGAAGGGAACATGTTTTAACAATGACTGAATGCTGTATGGCATGTGTGTCTCAGTGTATCAGTGTGGTAGACCTGTGGACCAGTGACATATTGCAGTCTCAGTGTATCAGTATGGTAGACCTGTGGACCAGTGACATATTGCAGTCTCAGTGTATCAGTGTGGTAGACCTGTGGACCAGTGACATATTGTAGTCTCAGTGTATCGGTGTGGTAGACCTGTAGACCAGTGACGTATTACAGTTTCAGTGTATCGGTGTGGTAGACCTGTGGACCAATGACATATTGTAGTCTCAGTGTATCAGTATGGTAGACCTTTGGACCAGTGACATATTGCAGTCAATGCAGGTTCAGTCTGTTTGATTTCTTGGAAGATGGCAATGGAACACTTATCAAAATTCCCATTCAGCATGTTCAGATTTACAAATGCAATTGCAACATGAGAAGCTCAATATCTATCTGCAGATGCTTTATGATGATATTGTTAGACGTTCTGCGATAATCTCACCCGAGTGTGTTTTGATAACGTTATCCTGCGGGCTGATAAAAGTAATGTAAATATGAGGATTTGCCAAATATTTACTTTACTTTTATCAACGAGTAGTATAACAATGATATCAAAACACACAAGGGTGAGATTCTATTTATCACCCAATATCATTCATAAGTCACTTACGAAGAAAAGAAGCACATTTGAAAAGTTTTTTTACTGGGAAGTCATTGACTAAGCAGCGGTGCGTTCAATATGTCAAAGGCTTGTAAGCGGCTTAAACTATTTGCTCGTTGAATGGGTCACATGCTAAGCTGCTTACTGAGTGGCTTGCAAGCCCTCTGAGCCCTTTGGAAAAATGATTTCTTCGCTGACAAAGATGGCGGCTGAATTACCGATAGTTGTAGTTTGAGGTAAATAAACAAGTACTGGTAAGTTATACTGTTTCAAATGGATGACGAAAGTCACAGACGTCTCAAATGGCCGTCCATTACAGCTAGACACGCCCATGATGAAAGTCGTGTCCTAAAGCCCACGTCATCACGCACCGTTGACAGCCATTTTGAATCGGCTTAGTCTGCAGAACTGTTCAAGATGGCAAGTGAGCCACTTACTTAGTGAGCTTACAAGCCTCTGAGACATTAAACACAACCCTGATGTGCATTTGCAGTGTGACGTCATAGCATTGTTATGATGGTGATGGCATCACAATGGTATACTGTTTAACAGCAGTTGACCTTCCAAGTCACGTGTCTGAATTGACCAATCACAAACATTTCAAGAAGATATCAATTTTAACTACTGCATATATCTCCTCAGAGCCAGTATTGGGTGATAAATATCAATTCAACTTGATCAGCTTTAAGATATGTGCAGATAGCATCCCATGGTCAATCAACCATTGATATTCATGTACAATTATTTTCCTAAAACAAAAACCCATGAGATTCTCTAGTTTATGAACACCAAATTACATCCATCTTCCAGACTAGTTTATTTTGATTAGTTGTAAATTACTAACTCCTGCAGTCCACTGGGTACAACGTTCTGAAAATCAAAGTATTTTGTCAGTCTCTTCCTATAGACTCATTTCCTATGAATCTAGATCTTTCTCTCACCTGTTCTGTGGAACCTGCTGCCCTGTGAAATCAAACTGGCCGTAAAATCTATACATTTTCGAAGCTAAGCTCAAGACGCATCTTTTCCTGTCTCACATATACCTAACCCTCTTAAATTCTTCATCCTTGTCTTATGTAGCACCTTAAGCATGTGTACAGCATGGATAGGTGCAGTATAAATCTGCATTAATATTATTATTACTTGTATTTCCAGTGATGAATACGACACAGATGACACACAAGCACTGGAGGCATCAACTTCAGCTTTGGAATTTCTCCACAATATTGGTACAATTACTTTTTTATTCCGGTATTTTAGTTTTCTCTGTTACGACTTACAACTGTATTATCTATACCTTCAGTGGTCTTGATCTTGTGCAGGTTTGGTGTATTCATGTATTTGGCTGGCTTACTTTTACTGCTAGGGTTGATGCTGTGGGACTTGAGTAAGACTTGGTCGAGTTGGGTATGTCGTGAAGTCTGATAAAAAACTAAGTATTAAAATAATAATAATAATAATAATAATAATAATAATATGTACATCTGTATAATGTACCCAATCAAGGCTGGAAAGCATGCTCAAAGCTGGCCATATTATTGTATTGGGTGAGTCTTGACCTGGTTGTGTATTTTGCCAGATGTTTGTGTCAGGAGATACCTGATATTATCGTTGTGGATGCTTCCAGGCAGCAGTTGTTGTACCAATAGCTGGTTTAGTAGAAATTCATAACGTCAGGCTGCCTATACACAGATACGCAGATGAATCCACAACAATTTCCTGGCCACTTCTATTATTCCACATTAACATCGCCCCTGTAGGTCATGATGTAAGGCTATGCTTACCACTCAGTTCCAGAGACGGACTACAAGTACATGCTGTTTGACGACCACCTGGTAACGGTGTCTGACACGGGCAAGGAGCTGGGTGAGTTCACCGTCACGGTGGAGGCCGCCAAGTACAAGTCACAGGATGTGTTCCTCGTCCACGCCAACAGTCACGGCGCGGTGGATGGCGTGCCGTGTGGAACCTCCATCACCTGCTACGTGACCAAACACCTGGAGACGCTTGAGCAGCAGCACCATGAATATGTCAAGGTCAGCACCAAGCACTATCTATACAGCACTAGGCACTATCTATACAGCACCAGGCACTATCTATACAGCACCAGGCACTATCTATACAGCACCAGGTACTATCTATACAGCACCAGGCACTATCTAGTCTGGATGACATGTTGCTGCACTCTACAAGGTGACAGGTGGTAAAGTCTGGGTGTCTGTTTCAGCTGGAGAATTGTCCCCTGGACAGGAAGACATTCATCATCCGCCAAGACGACGGCTATGCTGTCAGCAGAATCATCTCACAGGGCGAGGCATGTTAATTTCCTTCTTATTGTCACTGATTCTGTAAACTGTAGCTGTTCTAGTTAGATGTATGCTTGATGCACCTCGGGATATTATTGGATTGCTTCTAACTGTTGAATAAATATTTTTAGACTCATCAACAAATCAACAATGCCTTCATATAGCTTGTTTACACCTTTCCATATTTTCATTTTGTAAATTGTTCTTTCAGGATGTACAAAGAACAGCTAAAACAATTCCACATGAAAGCATGCAGGGTTTCATTTCAGAAGGTAGGTGACATATTTCCACCAAATGTCTCTTCTACCCATTTCAACCTGGTATCAGTCTTACTGCAGTATAGATTTAATTTAAGGTTTGTCCTAGATCTAGGTGCTGACGTGAAAAGCTCACTGTTATTTGACATCTCTAATCCAGGTTCAAACCTCTTACTACTGCGACTGCTGATGGAGAAGGATCTACCTGACAACTTCCAGTTGGTTTCCTTCGACTCGGATGCCAACATTTGTCCTGTGGCCTATGTAAGTATAGGCAGGGCTTTAGATGCTTCTTAGATATGAATAGTACATGTAAAAACAATCTCTGTTGATCATGATATTTTTGTAGAAATTTCCATAGACCTACATTTATTTTCTGGTCAACTTCAGCCAGTGGCTGCTGCACTTTTAAACTGTTGCTACAGACAGGAAGTGTACAAGTACTTGGTATTCAGTGGACACATTTGGTAAAGATTTCCTACAGCAGCAATAGACAGGACCAGTATCAGTCACTGGTCACTGGTATCTCTGCACGTTGTGTTTGTACTAGGATGTTATTCATGTATATGTACAAGTGGCAAGGCAGTAGCTAGGCTGTGGACAGGTTTGATTGACATATTACTGGAGCCTA
Source organism: Lepetodrilus schrolli (assembly GCA_032361225.1). NCBI lineage: Eukaryota > Metazoa > Mollusca > Gastropoda > Lepetellida > Lepetodrilidae > Lepetodrilus > Lepetodrilus schrolli. The sequence continues at coordinate 484 of JAUTBT010002590.1, read as the reverse complement.
ATGTACAATATCTTGTTATCAAATAACTGAAGGCTCCATACATTTGTACTTGACATTAGAATGGAAGTTTGAATGGGCTTCTTCTTGCTGATGGCTGGGCTAGTGAGGTTGTCACTGTTATGTCCTCAGCGAGGGTTGGAGGAGCGGTCGCAGATGGTGGAGGGCTTGGAGCTGCAGGTGTTCGGGTTGGAGAGGACCATCTACTCCACCGTGGACCTGCCCACAACCTGGCAGTCATACTTCATGGCAGACTGGTAAGCAGACATTCATTAGAGCTAGCAGACAGTGTAGACTGGTAAGCAGACGTTCAGTAGACCTAGCAGACAGTGTAGACTGGTAAGCAGGCATTCAGTAGACCTAGCAGACAGTGTACACTGGTAAGCAGACATTCAGTAGACCTATTAGAAAGTGTAGACTGGTAAGCAGGCATTCAGTAGACCTAGCAGACAGTGTACACTGGTAAGCAGACATTCAGTAGACCTAT
>JAUTBT010002589.1:0-10031 GCA_032361225.1 Lepetodrilus schrolli | reverse complement strand
TGAAATTCTTTACCCTGTTCTCCAGTAATCTAGACTTGCTTAACTGCTCTAGGGGGATATTTTGAATAGGAGTATTTGGGTGAGAACAGGGTGTGACACAGACTAAATTACATAAGGCTTGAGTTTACCAATAATGTGAAATGCCATGTGAAGAAAGAATGTTAAAGTAGTATTAGGTGAAGGTAATATTCATAAATTGTTCTGCAGACTTTCTTGAGTGGTTATGATTTGAGGAATAGGTCCAATCCACGATTATTTACACTGAAAATGTAACACTTTAATTTAAATAGGTATAAATTCGCATTAAATAGTTAACATAAATTGTATGTGTGATTTATGGTATGCATTAATGTTATATGGAAATGAAAGGGCAGTTTAGTAGTTAATGTTGTGTTATCATATTACCTATTCATACAGTAATGCCTACAATACACCTGAATTATGCCATGAGAATATACAATTATATATTAATGCATGCAATGAACAATAGTGATCAGTGGACCAGACCGTAGGAAGAGCGGAAGACCGAGGCAATGTTAAAAAATAACTGTCATTAAAAAAATAAAATTGACATGGCTGGTAAGACATACAGTGTAGTTTTCCATGTCATGCATTCTGTGGCTACCCTGGTAATTGCTAAAACTTTACTTGTACTTGTACTTTCAAATATGTTGTTACAAGCATCTTGGGAGACTGTTTTATTAAAGTCTCACCCGATACATCTACACGTAAAGTATATACTTTATCAGGTGTCTATTCCGTTGCAGATGGCTTGGTGTTTGGTATACCCTTGTCCAAGTGTCTGGCCAATGACAGAGAGGCTCACAAGAAGCTAACCTGCCAGACCTCCTCTACACTCAAAGTCCGCAGCGAAAGTGACGATATTTTATTGTCTCCTCGGGAACCAAGGTCAGTTTGGTTCATAGATACAAATCTTCTAATTGCATATATATTTAATAGACTAATTTATGATTGTAATGCTCCAGTTACTGTGTACTAGTGTACTTGTATATATGCCAAACTGTTGTGGGTCTATTGGCATGGTTTTTCATGCTTGTTTTAATAATATCATAATCTAATATTGTAGTCTTAGTGTATGGGTGAAATATTCCCGCTGTGATAAAACACACTAATTCGATCAATCAATAAAAAATCCTTTCTAGAAAATTGATAATGCCACCACTTACAAAAAACAAGGCTTATTGTGTGTTCTATTGCTAATGCTTAGTGGCTTAGTTCGATAATGCCTCTGTTCACTCAGCAAAGACTGGCTACCCAGAAGGACGAGATGGACACGTGAATGATAACCTTGTAATGCCTTGAATGGCAGCTTGGGTTGTATACTCCCCAGGGAGTTGAGAAGGAAATTGAGCATACATAGATCCATTGACCTGGGTAATAATGCAGCGCTATGACCATGCTTTCGACCGTGGATTTGACGCAATATAAATGTTCACATTATTGTCATTATTTATGCATATTCATTTTTAATGTACTTGTTTGTCTCCAGAAAGTCCAGCAGTTCTTCCCAAAGCTCTCTGGACAACACTCCTCACAATGGCAGTATCCATATCTGCTCCAGCAGCCCTCATATGGTATGTATTGTCGACTTGTAACAGCTTTTTGGATTGGGGTTTAGAGCCGCTTTCAAGATTCTTTCACTTACTAGTTTACAGTCGACCACCATTTATCTGGACTGCTGCGTTCAAGGTAAAATCGTGCTCGTAACTGAATTTCCGGATGTCTGAATTTAGCAAGAGTTGCCACCCTATTCTTCATTTATCATGGATTGTAAACGGATTTTGCTACACCCATTATTTGATTATTTTTGTTAATTTGTGCATAATATTGTTGACTGATATTGTTGGATCATATTAATGCACCACCACTATCAGCCTAATCTGGTTTGAGCCCTTCGTGACTTTGTAACTTGTTAAACAAACAGCCTACTATAGCAGTTGTTGTTTCCTTATATGGCATGAACCGTCACAATATTTATCGTCCAAATATATGAACAAAAATTATACCAATTTGTCTATTTGGTTCCTGGAAATGTCTGACCATAAACGGAAACTGAATTTCCGGTTATCTGAGTCATTTTAAATAGGAAAATATTGGTTCCCAGTAAAAAACGTGCAGATAGCGAGGGAACTGGATATCTGAAGTCCGAATAAACGGGGGTCGACTGTATCATATCTTGTCAGTTTAGGGAAGGAGGACACAGAAACCCATCTACGTGATGTCATAGATAAGACAATTTATATTTTAGATACAGATTTGGGCTTTATCTGTGAACAAATTTTGGACAAGATATTTATTGCCTATTTACATGGAAGGAATCATTGATATTAACTTATTTTTTATGCTGGTGGCAATTGGAGATGTCATCTACAAGCTATGAGCATCTCTCCCGGTTAACCCAGTATGAAGAAGAATATATAATTGCAGGCTTTTTAATTGTGTGTTAAAACGGCCTAATAGAGCTACTGGTAATAGACTTAACATAAGATAGTATGATATGAGAATGTTCAGACCCATTATTCCATATCCATTCAAAGTCAGTGTCACTACCAAAGTAAGGACACTTTCAGTATATAATTCCTCAACATCAGAGTATCACTAAACCCATAATTGCACACTTATTAAATGTGTATTAAAAGGGCCTAAGGTAATATTGTACACGAATATTCAGACCAATTATGCCATACCAAATTTTAAAGTCAATGTCCCTACCAAAGTTTATAATTCCTCAACATCAGAATATCACTAATCCCATTAGTGATGAGAGATGTCAGCTGCTCCATTATCCTGGGTCCAGTTGCACGACACATTTGTAGACTACAGTAGTTGTATGGACTTACAATTGCTGTCACAATAAATGTCTTATTCAGATAGCCTACAAGAGCTTCGTGCAACCCAATTCCAATTGTAGAAATCTCTACAATTGGACGTACAACTATTGTGGCGCTACAAGAGTGTCGTGCAACTGGACCCTGGTGATGAACTCACTAAGTAGTGGACTAACTGTTACTTGTGACATCCAGATACAGCGTTACAGATGTGCATGTGTTGCTGGACGTGCACCCTGCAGGCGTGATAAATCATTTCAGAGGATTATAATTATGTCGTAAGATTTCATGAAATCATCTCACCATGCAGTACTCTGTATATCATGACAACCCATGTTCGGAGTTATATAATTTATAGCAGAGGCCCTAACCGAGGATATTTGTATGAATTAATTAATTCTGGTTGAAATGTGGAATATTTAGATATAGTTAACCCATTTTGCTTCACTCATCTTCATGTATGTTATACCACATTATGGGTTGACCCCCCCCCCCCCCCCTTTGGATGATGATAATGGCCATTCATTGAAGGAACAATCTCAATAGTATTAATAATAATACCTATGACAGTGATTATTAATTATGTGAATTTGTTAATTACTGCTCAGTTGGTGTCAATTTGAATGAAGCCATTAATATTGGGTATCAATTTTTGTAATTCATTCAATATTGACCTCATGAGATATGGATACAGTTTGTAGTGTTGTTTTGATATAATTTGATATTATGTTTTGGATACTTCCCAGGGTGTTAAGAAGGAACACTGAATGCACTGTTTCATTGACCAGAGGTGATAATGTAGTGCTTTCAGCATTCCTTTAGAGGTGGATCAGGCACATGATTAATATCCATTATTATTATTATTATTATATATTCATATTAAAAAAAAGTGCCATACTAGTAGTTGAAATATATATTATCTATGCACAATACAGGAAAATCAAATTTGACATAAACATGAGCTTTTTTAATAAATAAATGTTATTATTTTTTTCCAGAGAAGAGCCAGTACAGATTCATTATCAGAGTCAGAAAGTAGTCGCAACACAAGTTCTAGTCTCATAGATGCACTCTCTCTATCTCTACAACGTTCGAAAAACCCAGAGTTAAGGGGAGAGAATCCAGGCTGCTATGCCACAGGGGCACCCCAAGTACCACACGTAGTTAACACATGTTTCAAACATATAGAAACATACGGTGAGTCATCTGAACCAATTTGGAATTTTTTTTATTTTTAATTTTCATTATAAAAAATGACAGTTAATTTGTCAAACAATGTAAAGTTATGTGCAAACATTTGTAATACATAGTAAAGTAGTACATTTTAATCAGAAGACTGATTAACTCTTTCCATGCTGGAAACAAGAGTTCTGTCAGTGCCTAATCCAGCAGGGAGAGAGTTAATGTTTTGAACATCATGCAAAACTTACATTAAAAAAAATAATTATATTTTAATAATAAAACTTTGAATTGCAGGTTTACAAGTACTTGGAATATTTCGTGTTGGGTCATCAAAAAAGCGCGTGAAACAGATACGAGATGAATTTGATAGTGGAAAGATCATTGAATTGAACGACAGTCATAATCCCCACGATGTGGCAGCATTACTGAAAGAATACTTTCGTGATCTTCCCGAACCTCTGCTGACAAGAGATCTGTACACACCTTTCATTGCCACACGAAGTAAGTCCTCCAAGTGTGTGCCTAGCTTGAAATTCAGGGGAGACTACTCATATAAAATGTAGCTTATGGTCAGCAGGGACGAATAGAGGAATCTCGAGCTAGTGTGTGCCATGTTCTTATTCAACGCTGATAAGCATCTAGTCCTTGTCAAAGATGTTGGAAGACGATTTCAAATTTTATTTATTTTTATATTGACAGAAAAATAGGAATTAGACAATATTAGACAATTTTCCCAAAAATGTATAATAAAAATCAGAAATTATTTTTAAAATTGTTGCCAAGATCTTTGATAAGGAGTAGATATAATAGTCATTCAAACACATTGAAACATATCTTTTTGACAAATATGTACAGGATGGTGTAGCAGTATTTTGGTTCATTCATTTAATGAAACGAGTGCTGTTTATGATGGATGTACATCTGTAGTAACTGCTATTCTAAACATTGGAGCAAGTTGATTACATTAACTGCTAGTATACAGCGGGGGCGGGTGGTAGCGCAGTGGTAGAACAGTTGGACTTTGGAGCCAAGGTTCCAGGTTAAAAATCCCGCCCGGGAGCCCGGTATCAATATTCGTGAAAGTTACTTTTCGGATGCGATATTGATAGGATGCAATGTCTGTAGAGTGGCAATGCATTTATCATCCTTGGTCTTGTCAGTACCAGCCGATGCTCGCAGGTTTACTGCAACATTCAGCGCTACGGATGTTGCGGGTTTCCTCCTGCCCTAAACTGACAAGTCGTGATATAAGTGAAAGAATGTTGAAAGCGGCTCTAAACCCAAATTCAAAACAAAAAAATTCAAAACAAAAAATTTTATACAGCATGGCAACAGATAGAATGCCATGGGATTAGAACTTTCTCTGCAATGGAGGGACCATTCTCTTTGCACAGAGGAGGGTTGTTCCTATGTTCATATTGGCTGACATTTGTTAGTGTTTTCATCAGAAGAGGCAACATACTAATTACCTTGCTTATTCATTCAGAACTGAAGGATGACAAGAGGCTAAGTACCCTACAGCTGCTGATGTGTTTGCTGCCACTGCCCAATCGAGACACGTTCTGGGCTTTGTTGAAGTTCTTATTCAAGGTCGTCCAACATTCCAAAGATACGATAGACGAAAACGGGCATGAGGTAAGATGGCGAACAAAACACGAACAATACACGTGTATTAATTAAGATCGCATCATTAACATAGAGGTCTAGTTTCAACAATAGGTGTATTGGGGCTGTAAATGGGTCACGTTTATTTTTAGAATGTCCAAAAATTCCTCAGAATCTTCCGGTTATAGCCAAACACGAGTACTAGGCTTTGGGTTGACTAAACTCCACATAAAATCTTAATACGCCATTAATACGGATCGTGTGCTTTAATTTCTGTTCGATTCAGAGATGAATCATGTTGTTCAACATGGTCCACACATTATAGATCGCAATACGTAAATAAAATACCAGCCACACACGTCACAGTGTAGGTTGTCACCAGAATGGTTAAACTGGACATGTCTAAAAATATACTTTGACCCACTTATGCGCGCTATTGTCAAAGAATCATACAACAGTTGTATGGTCAGATTGATTAATACATCAGTAAGATAAGCAGTGTCCATTGTATTTTTGTAAATTTTCTTCATAAAAGGGTAGTATGAAACAAACCAGGGTCCTATTCCACAGAATGATTGTAGCGCCACGTGTAACTCCTAATGCTAAGATATTTTTGTTGAATGGGGCCCACTGAGAAATTTCTGATGATTGCTAAATCAGAATCATTGACACACAAACATAGGAAAACATGTTTCCAATCATTTAGAATACCATGTTTTCCCTCCAGCTGTCTGGAAACAAAATGGACTCCCACAATCTAGCCACTCTGTTCGGACCCAACATACTGCACAAACTGAAGGCCTCCGATAAAGAGTTCTGTGTGGACACAACAGAACATGCAGAACATAGCAAGGAAATAATAGAGGTTGTCAAAGAGATGATAGAACACTATCAGCAGTTGTACGAGGTAAGTCAAATTATTAAAGTACAGTCTTAAAAAGTTCAGTCAGAAACAGGAATGCTCAGATTCAAAATCAGGGAGTTATGAAATAATATTAACAAAAACAGATTTTCCTTATAAAATTTAATAAAATTATTAAATATATTTTGAATTTAATAGATGGAACCTTTGAATATTAATCATATACTGTAAATCAGGAAATTAATGCGTCCCTAATTTAATGCAACCTCAAGAATTTAGACATAAATGCGACAACAATTAAATGCGATCGACCAGGCCTCTATTCATGTTTTTTCCCGGACAAGCAAGTCGCATTTTTCGCATTAATATCCTGCTCGCATTAATTTCCTGAATTACAGTATTGATATTCTGATATATTTATCTTTACTGTTTATTCATTTGCTGTTTATTGTTTACACATGTTCTTTTTGGGTTTTATTTGCAGATCTCGGCTGATGTTCATGACAATATTATTCGGTTGTTAATGGAAACTAGTCCAGAGGTGGCAGACAAAATTCTCAAGCAACTTGCAAATGATGTTGTGTATGTATCATCTCACTAGTTTTGCATATACATACTCTCCATTGGTTGGTGAAAGAATATTTACACATGGTTAACAGTGCTATACAAATATTTTATTTTTATTATTATTATTATTATTATTATTATTATTATTATTATTTATTATTTATTATTATTATTATAATAACAAATAACAATAATATATGATTTGCTAGATTATTTTGGGAGTTTTACATGGACGTGAACCTTGCTGTTAAATTTATCGAAATATCATTCTCTACATTATTCAAGTTTTTAAAAAATTTTAAATAAATAATTTCAATATTAACATTTTTCATTTCATTTTGTTTCCAGGATCGAGCCCGACCCAGATACGTGTTCCAGCGTGTTTGACGACTGTGATTCCCCTCCACTCCCGCACTCCCCCAGCAGTGACGCCGAGCTCGCGTCGCACTCCCGCAGCTTCGTTGGCGCGCACCACTCCCTCCGTCTATCTCACAGCGCCGACCCCTTCACGCCCATCCTTCAACGTAAACCTGCCGTCCTCATCGAGGACCGACGGACTATCAGCTCTGGCGACGACCGGCCCAGGATCTGTGTAGAAAGTGATTTGACTTCTAGTCTGCTGGGTTCTCGAAGCCCCAGAATTCCTCGGAGTCCCAGAACTTCCCGGACTCCCACGGTGAAAATCTCACGCGATAGCATAAGTCCTGAGGTGACTTTGCGTCCTCACCTCGATGTACGATTAGATCATCGGCCGTATTCCGAAGGATTTCCTCACAGCTTGTCCATTCCAACGCCGGGGTATCTCCGTGAAAACAGTAGTTCCAGTAGCTATGTGTCCTCCACGAACAGTCCTGTAGGGTCAGATAACTCCATTCAGTGGACGAATCAGTCTCCGCCATCGTCAAGAACTAGCTCGCCGAGACCTCTGCATCGGTCATCGTCGCAACGACGGCCGCTGAATCTCGATCAGGACGATGACGCCCCTGTGGGCTCTGCGGAATGGCAGCGGGAGAGATGGCGCCACTGGGAACTGATTGCAGCAGACAAAAAGAAAGAAGGATTTGAGCAGGAAACACTTGTGTAGGAAATTTGAATTTTTGGAAAATGTGCAATTCCATGTTTCGGTGAGATGTCGGTGAAGGTCACAGTCATAAAACAGGATATTTTCTGTGTAAAATGTTCTGTCGAAGGTTGGATTTAATCCAAGAGACTGCTCAGAAGCTTGATGAGGACTACTTTTCTGTTTCCATTGCAATAAAGGTTATCACCAACTGCTCAAATGTAGAATTCAATAGGCAGCCATAATAGAATCTATTATCTGAGTTGTCTTTCAAAATGATCCCATAATACTACGCTGAAATGTCCTATGCAAATAATAATATGTCGTCTTCGCAACGAATGTACACCTTTAATAGTGCATTGAATTCTTCCAATGAAAAAAATGGAAACTTTTGTTGTTGTTTTTTTTACATCAAAATGTATTGTTTATGAGAAATGATTGTACATATATACTCCCCCAGTTTTGATAGTGCAAATTTACAATTGTATAATGATATTGTCAGGTTTTCCCAGTTTTGTTAATCAAAATTACATTTTTTTTTAATACAAATACTAGTTATTAACTAATTTCACCATGCAATATTTTGAAATACATAAATTGTGATGAATCACAGCATATTAAAAGTAAAAATTGTATGTATTGTCAATCTATAAGTTCTATTAATACTGTTTCCCATTCCACAGAATGATTATGATTATAGAACGATTCTAGAGCTGTTATCATTCTGTGGCAAAGGAACGTTTTGTTGAACTTTACCTGTGACAAGTCATGAAAGGGAGTGTGTTGTTCTCCAACAATATGTCTAGTTATGTTATTCCTGGATTGTGTTGTTCTCCAACAATATGTCTAGTTATGTTATTCCTGGATTGTGTTAGATTGTAATTCAAAGTGTAACAGTTTACATGAACATATATTACTGCTCTGGACTATTCAGTGTCCAGCAAACAAACCTTCCATTGAGCACGATTGTTGATGCAATATCATGGAAATGATTATGTAGATTTATGTTCTGTACAGTGTATTATTTATGACATGATGATGTAACTCATATGTGCCAAAGGAGATGGTTAAACTAATAAGATTTATATGTAAATAGTTTGTATAAATAACAATGGTTACCAGATGATATTTATGAATAATACTGTATTGAATGTGTTTGTGTATGTAGCAATACTCAATCTTCACAAGAACTGCTATGCAGTTTGTTGATAATAATCAATGATTTTCTTTAAGTATCAAATTTAAAATACTATTTAAAATAATTACTGAATACAAATTTTAAAGTTACACAACTATCAATATATTGTTCTCTAATCATGTTCTACAACATATAATTCTGTGCATTAATTACAGTCATAAATTCTGTCTTTCATCATCATTCATCTGTCAATCAACCTAATTTTGAAATATGCTATTCCTGACAATGATTTTATTTTTAAGAAATTATCAAAATAAGTAAAGGAGTCCATCAGTGTAGCACAGAATAGTAATCCACGAGTTCATTGATACCAGGGGCTGTGTCATCTGAGCATTAATCAAAACTTGTAGTATACAATCAATGTCCAATGCCATGTACTAGTATATCGTATTTGCTTCTCATTCAGAAAGGTGAATATTTTTGCATTGAGTTCGTGGTCTTTAGATTAACAATGTGTATCTTACCCTATTCATGGACAGTGTTCAGCTAATATCTACCTCATTGCTAGAAATCCATAAAGTAGTTCCAGTCTCTTTCCATAAAGTAGTTCCAGTCTCTTTCCATAAAGTAGTTCCAGTCTCTTTCCATAAAGTAGTTCCAGTCTCTTTCCATAAAGTAGTTCCAGTCTCTTTCCATAAAGTAGTTCCAGTCTCTTTCCATAAAGTAGTTCCAGTCTCTTTCCATAAAGTAGTTCCAGTCTCTTTCCAT
>JAUTBT010002588.1:0-10032 GCA_032361225.1 Lepetodrilus schrolli | reverse complement strand
GTAAGTAAGTAAGTAAGTAAGTAAGTAAGTAAGTAAGTAAGTAAGTAAGTAAATAAATAAATAAATAAATAAATAAAAATAAATGCATACATACATACATACACAAATTCTATTTCTTCACTCGCAAGTAATTATGTGTCAGTCATTTTATACTAGTAATCTTCGATATGACATGCTTCATATAATTTCGTTGCAGTACTGTAGCATTCCTCTCGATGCCACGCTGGGTGTTACCGTAAGGTCGTGTTATAACGAGGATGGACAGGAACTACCCCGAAACCAGGCCCGTCGTATAGCCAAGGGTGGTGTTTGCAATGGCACGTGTGTAGGGTCAAACTTAAACAGTAGGACCCTGTATTGTGAGGAACGAGGGTGGCGTCTCGACCCCAGTCCATGTATCGGTACGTTGTCATGTACGTAATTCCATTTAAAGTGGCATGGTCAAAGGTCACTAACTGGGTTTATTACCTATTCTGATACAACGATATTTGAATTGTTTCCCCGACTTTTTACTGATCTAGAAATATGTCTTCTTGTTAATTAATTACTACTAACCACTGACATTTGTGAATATAATTCTGACACTTACGTACGTTCTATGCGCGAAATCCCTTCCAGTGTCCCATAGTCCTTTGTACTAACAATACAATGGCGGATCAGTCTTATATTTAGAACAAACTAATGTTGTAATAATAATCATGTCAAAGAATCATAATTGTTATTAGTGTGAACATTTAGCCTGTTCACCGACCTAACTGTGGATGTTTTCCATCACACGTTATCTTGGACAGAACCAAAAAGGCGTCATTACAATTATTACACTATATTTATAACACTATACTACATACATAGAGATAGTACATGTTTTTGTCTCCAGGACAAATGCCAACTGTTCACGTTGGTCGGCGACGTCGTAAACGCTGGGGATGGGCAATAATTCCAGTCATAAATTTAGTCAGTTCTCTCTTCACTGACAGACGTTCCGGACCACCACCAGGTAATATTGAATGCATACAATTACGGTTTGTTGATATAGTTCATGGTCAAACGTATTTTACCTGCTAGTATGTACATTTTGATTTGTCTGCACAAGTACATTGGGCAACAAGCTACATTTTCCGCATGTCCCAATTTTTTCTCTCGACAATAAATACAAACATCTTCATGGAGGCGCTAAATGAAAACGAAACAAGGCAAATTTAGAGCTTACACAGAGTCGTACCACTTATAGTTATGTCCCCTCTTTTTAAATTTAATTTGCAAAAACAAATTATGACCATTTCACGTTTTTATATTCTACCAGACTGAGACACACACACACACACACACACACACACACACACACGCACACACGCACTCACGCACACACGCACAAACTACCAGGATCCTGAGTGTTAGCATGGAGTTATGATCCTGGAACAGAACACCTAACCTTTTTTGGCTGTGACCTGGATCATCATATATGTCTCAGATACACAAAAGTAATATTATTGATGTCTACAGATTGGTTTTAGTCTATTTTCTAACAGAATATAAATAATAAACCTCACCACAAACCTCACCTCCGTAATCATTATGATGTCATTATTTAAAGTGCGTTGTTTATTCTGCAGTAAAATTAAAACGTGTGTTCGTGGAAAAGCTTGACAAACACCTCTGTGTCCAAATAATCCAGCCACTTGTATATGTTACAGTCAATGTCTAAAATCAGCCAATGTGTCAAATGTATTAAATTTTCAGTGAAGTTCAATTCATTCAAGCAATGTTTAACAAAAATAATCATGCCAGTCAATCTGTCAAGTAAGGGGAGTCATTTTATCATTTCAGCCATTTAAAAAATTGACTGAGTGGAAAGAACGTCACTGAAAGTTTCAAATATTTTACACATTGCCTGATTTTAGAGATTGACTGTAACATATAATTTATCTCACCTAGATCGGACTGTTCCCATTGTCACGTGTCCTCCGGATATTTACACCCTCTCTCTGGAGTACCAGACTTACGCCACTGTTGACTGGGATGAAAATGACGCTACAGCAGTGGACGATAGAGATGGAAGAATCACGTGAGTGGCGCCACGTCCAGACTGGGTTCCTTATATATAACATAATAGTTGCGTTAAAGAATTATATACTATATATACCATATAGTTATATGTTGTATATTATATACTTATATAATTATATACTATAAGATTTATCTTGCTACAGTTTGTATAAAAAGGAATGGCCCCTCTGATAATGAAAATAACATTGTGTTATATTATTGTTGGAGTCAATTCTTATCCAAATCAACCACAATGGACGCCATGTTTTATTTTAACTTTTGACCTCGCATATTTCTCCGATTTATCATCCGTATTCCAAGAAAATCGAAAAGGAATTCTTGTAAGTACGGTCACAGCAATAACAGTTAAGTAGCCTGCTAGGTGTCGGGACCAGGTGAAAGTGGCCTGTCAGAATCCTGCTAGGATGTGGTGGCACATGGTCCCGTTCAGGTTAAAGTGAAGCACGTTCTAGCTCGGCTGGTACGTGGATGGGTGACCACAATGGTACGTGGATGGGTGACCGGGAACCTGATCGTATCTAGGATTCGTTCCTGCCCCACACTGAATCACAGGCTGAAAAAATTGTGGTGTCACCTTAGGCAAGTGGCTTAGTTCGATAATGCCTCTGATAACCCTGTAGCGCCTTGAACGGCAGCTTGGGTTGTATACTCCCCAGGGAGTTGAGAAGGAAATTGAGTGACCGGGGTAATAATGTAGCGCTATGAGCTTGCTTTCGAGCGTGGATTTGCGCAATATAAATGTTCACATTATTATTATTATTATTATTATTGTATTATGACCCTGGAGCAGGAGACCTGACTTGTTTATTGCTGTGGATTGATAAAAAAATATATATACGCATTCGAATGCGAAACGATGTTTTTCTGAAAACGAATCATACAAATACCGGCTCGGACACTGGGTAGAAAATAATTAACTGGTGTAAACTTAGCTTAATGGACAGGCAGGTAACCTACCAGATGAATCCAGGATTTGAAACTATTAACTATACGTGTAGAGCCTACACTAATTGACTTTATAAATGTAACCTCTTAAGCATGTAGCGTTACAACTATTCCGTAATTAAATACATAGGTTACTTTGACCGTGACCGTAATTATTAGAGTTATCCCCTTTAGTCTATTAGACTATAAAACATTGAGATATTACAGTATGTTACCAATTGGGTTTTAGCGGAAATGTAAACTGCAATGGAATTTTACATATCGTACAGTGTTGAAAAGATATTTGGAGGTACAAAAGCTATTGTTTGTATGCTAAGTGCATGTACTTTGCATTTTTACCTCAAATTCGGTCCAAAATGACATCTTAATATGTGATTGTATGCCTTTAAGATAAATGTGCAGATAATTATAACATTGCAGTTTATAAACACAATGCCATCATTCGTCCACATCCAGGGTCCAGTTGCACGACGCTCGTGTAGGCTACAATAGTTGTAGGGACTTACGACTGCCGTTACAATAGTTGTAGCGCTGTCTTATTCATATAGACTACAAGAGCTTCGTGCAACCCAATTCCAATTATAGAAGACTCTACAATTGGACTTACAACAATTGTAGCGCTACAAGAGCGTCGTGCAACTGGATCCAGTTCCATACGGAAATGCCTACCATTAGGATGTTTTGAGCATCCACAATAAGCATACCACATCCATAATACTAGTATCCTGATAATTCCACTGTTCATTTAATGTAATCCGGGTTATCAATATGATTCTGTAGTTGGATGTGATAGCAGACGCTCCTCCTGATACAAGCCAGCAGGGATAATCCCTTTGGCTAAGTCGGTAATGCCTGCGTCTCACAATCCAGCAACCTGCAATCATTTCTACTTCCAGAGTCACCAGAGCAAGTCGGAAGGGTCCTAACTACGCCTACGTTGAAGGGATTTCCTATATCACGTACTCAGCCAGAGATCGCGCTGGGAACCCAGGCCACTGTACCATGAAGATCTACGTCAAGAGTAAGAAAATACAAACGTTAGGTGTCAGGGCCAGGACAGCTAGTGTGGATGCTCAAAAATAAATCGGGACACCCCTGCTAGGATTATTTTAGGATTCTGGCCCCCGTTCCACAGAACGATCGTGGCGCTACGAGATTCAGGGGCGGGTGGTAGCGCAGTGGTAGAACAGTCGGACTTCGGATCTAAAGGTTCCAGGTTCAAATCCCGCCCCGGAGGCCCGGCATCAATGTTCGCGATAGTTACCTTCCTGACGCGATATTGATAGGATGCGATGTCTGTAGAGTGGCAATGCAGTTATCATCATTGGTCTTGTCAGTACCAGCTGGTGCTAGCAGGTTTACTGCAACATTCAGCGCTACGGATGTTGCCCTAAAACTGACAAGTCTTGATATAAGTGAAATAATCTTGAAAGCGACTTAAAACCCCAATACAATAAAATAAAAATGAACAAGAATGAAAAGAAAAAAACACATTATTTTTTAAGCTGTTTGTGAATTATTAGACAAATATATGTATAATTTGTACACATTTGTGAGAAAATATGAATACTATTAATTAGAAATCTGCACTTAACCAAATTGGAAATATTTACTGTCCTGTAACAAAATTTGCTTTAAAATAAGTACTATATTGATATTGGTATTGCTATGGAACATTCCATACCTTGATTCCCAGTGCAAACAAATTACAAATTCCGGCATTACAAATTCCGGCATTACAAATTCCGGCAATTTGGGTAATTATTGCCTCCTGCTCCCCACATTGTTTTGCTGACCAGTGATGACATCAAATACTTTGTCAGCGGTGTCCGAATGTTCGTGGTGTAATGACCGTCTGCTCTGACCGACAATGGCGGTAATTACCAGTTAGCATCGGAGAGGGGATATATCTATGTTTCTATGTCAACACGTGGAGTGCCGTCTACACAACAGACAAACTGACCGATCACATCGCAGCATTTCTGGGATGTGTTAGATTCCTTGATAATTATACCTATTCACTTCCATCAGCTGTGATGCTGTTGAGTTATTTTGTTCTCCAGATGATTGGGCTTCCACGGAAAATTCAAGTGGAGGCTCTGTGTTCTTTGTAAAGTTTCAGAGTTGTCGTCAACAAATGTCAGGTTCATAGTTAACATAAAAAATATGCATGTATTCCTCGGCCATAACTTAAGCCTTTATCCATGCTCCATCATGAAAAGATTCATTACATACATGCCATGCAAGTAGTATATCTGCTGAGTATATGCAAACCTGGTTTCTTTGAAGCTGAGATTTTACGATGACATAGAAAATTGCCTGGAAAAAAAAAAGAAGACAGTGGATTCATTAGTGATGGTGTTTGTATGGGATACAACTGGCCACATTGTACGGTGACTTCACAGGTGGTTCAGAGGGAAACCAACAGTCACTGTGTACTTGAGGGGAGTTAACTTACGTCAGAAAAAAATTCAGGTGCAGATTTTATCTCCAGGTTAGCACGAGTTTGCATGATCTTGATGTCCGCATTAATGAGCCTTGACTTGGGTTAGGGCAATCTAGAGGAGAGTTTTAATTCTGATATACACACAACACAAGTCATCATTACAGCTCAGAAAGCAGTATGCACATATTTGCTAATGGTGCTGGATCATGTCCTATTCCTACCTTGACGTTAATGTATTGGCTTTGGTTTGGATCTCGGAGATTCCTAAATACAGGAACATGCAAATTTCAACTGAAGAAATATTGCACATAATTTATTGGGAGCCTTGTTTAAGTACCATACTTGTGGAGACTTTGGAGATTTAATTTGCCAATTTTATAAATTGAACCCATTTGAACATATTATGGCCTCGGCTCATCTCCATCTTCACTAAATGCTCCTGTTTAGATATTTTCCAAATCTTCTGTATGAACATACTCATCCCTTATCTTTGCCAAACAATTGTCAATTAAAACCAAACTATTTATTACATAGCCAGTATAAAACATGTACTTGGTTTGCATTTTCAAGATGTTACACTTCATGATTAGATCAGGTTGTCAAGATGTTACACTTCATGATTAGATCAGGTTGTCAAGATGTTACACTTCATGATTAGATCAGGTTGTCAACAATTATCTGACTATGGTTATGATGACTGCTTGGATGAGGATAGCATAGCTTAGTATTAGTTCATGCACTGAGGATTGTGTGGGGATTGTGTGGAGATTGTGTGGAGATTGTGGCAGCACTGACATGAAAGCATAAGTCATGGTACACCTGTATATTAAGGCTGGCAGACTGTTTACAGTTCCACTGACTGTGGCATAGTTACAATTCTCTCGCTGCAAACAAACAGCTTATTTTTAGCCATGAAGTAAGAATAACCGATGGATGTATGAGTGTTGTTGTACCACAATTGCTGTGCTAGCCTCTGGTGCAACTATTGGTGTATACATCAACCTTTACATACATTACATATACATCAACCTTTACATACATTACATATACATCAACATTTATTACATATACATCAACCTTTACATACATTACATATACATCAACCTGTACATACATTACATATACATCAACCTTTACATACATTAAATATACATCAACTTTTATTACATATACATCAACCTTTACATTCATTACATATACATCAACCTTTACATACATTACATATTATACATCAACCTTTACATACATTACATATACATCAACCTTTACATACATTACATATACATCTACCTTTACATACATTACATATACATCAACCTTTATTACATATACATCAACCTTTACATATATTACATATACATCAACCTGTACATACATTACATATACATCAACCTTTACATACATTACATACTCATCAGACTTTGTTGTTGTGCTTATAAGTTGGCAGGTAACTTCCTATGTCATGATTTAGAAATACTTACAATGCAGACAAGCTTTCTATTTTTGTGTATGTTTATCGACTGCTGTGTATGCTAATTAATGTATAACCATCAGAGTCCAGCTATTATCATTAACACAGACCAGTAGATAGTTTCTCTGTCACTCGTTAAGATTGATGGTAAATTATAGAAAATTCTTCTGTGGGTCTTGGTGAGCTGTGTTACCCATTTGGCTCAGTACGTGGAGTGTTGGACTCGTATCCAGAAAAGTTGGGTTCAATTCCCGAGATGTCAATGGTTCTGTTAATCTAAGTGGTGAGGTGGGTGGTAGCGCAGTGGTAGAACATTTGGACTTCGGAGCCAAATGCCTGGGTTCAAATCCTGTCCTGTTAATCAAAGTGGTAATTAAATGTCCGAAGAATGCTGTTCTTGTGATCAGTAGGTTGTCTGACCAACGGATTGTCCCACTGTTTCAGATAGTCATGGGTTGTCTACCTTTTGTATAGATGGCCTCAGACTACAATTATTCATTTCCTGGTTGAGCAACTTGTGGAAGTGACTTCAGAAAACATAGTCCTCTATTAGATGGGATGTGGCTTGCTTGCAAGTACAGTTTTTGCAGATTTCTGCATGTGGAATGGCAGATGAGAGTTCATATTGTCTGAAGGAACGCTTCATTTGACCAAGGTTTTCATAAGGTTCCTCTGGACCTGTCGGCAGATGTGTTAAGTTCAGCCATCTGGAGTGCAAATTCTTGGACACTGACAATGACCTTGTTTACCCTAGCAATATATGGAAAATGAATAGGCTTACCCCCCATATTTACTATGATTTTTTTCTGTAAGTGCTAAATAGTGATAAACAAAGAAGGAAGTTAATTGTTGTCTTCCACTTGGCTCCATTAACGCCCTCAGCACTCGCTGGAGCAGTAATCTTGCCCAGATTCCGGGATAATGGTGATTAGTCGTCGTCACCACTCAGAAGAATGCGCGGAGGGCCTATTTTACACTCTTTAGTAAACAATGACATTTTATCATTTCAGAGTGATAAATTACAGTTAGCAATTAACTTCAAAATAAAATGTAATTAGAAATCATAACATAATTATGATTGTCTTAGTATATTATCAACCGACTGTGGGAAATAGTGTAATTTATATTAATTATGTTTCACCTACTTCCTGATTGTTAGTCAACAGGAAAAACTGCAGATATATAGTTTACTGAAACATATACTATTTTGTAATCAAAACATGCACTAATCTAATCAGCTATTGGAAATATTGATAGGGTATCACGTGACTATCACATGACAGATGTAGTTCTAATATGGCAGCGACCGTGAGATTGCAGAGAGGACTGAACAGTCCTGTATGTTAGCCGAGTGTTGAAAATAACATAACATTTCTGTATTGAATGTAAATCATTAAATAGATTCATTAGGAAAATAGCATAACTCATATTAAAATAATTTGCAATGCATATTAAATCCATCATAAAATTACAAGCATGTAATATTATAAATATATTCCAGTATTGTGTGCATAGTCACGATACAACATTTTCTCTCTTTCGTGTCATCTAACAATTATTTTATTCTGTCAACTGTCCGATGTTACTGCAAGCAAGAAGCATGCTCATGTTACTCTCCAAGTTTTTGTTCATGTCGCATGCATATGTACTGCTTGTAAATTTCCACCAGTTTTTATAGTGCTAGCTCACTGGAATATCAGATACCCAACTCACACAGTATACTGATTCCGAGCCAACCACTCCTTGCTTTACCCCTTTAATACTGAGTGCCAAGCAGGGGAACAACAAGAAGCATCTTTTAACATCTTTTTGTATAACACGAACAGGGATGGAATCCGCGACCTTCCGCACTCCGGGCCAACACTAACTATTACGCCACAGAGCCAGTAGTTTTCAAGCAGCTAGGCCTCTGCTGTATGTACAACACATAAATACAGGGTTAGGGTTATGAAAGGTCTGTATGTGACAACACACACAAATGGTGGTAGGTTGCCAGAATGAAATAAGTAAATCTGTACATTCAGTGAGTGAGTGATTATGGAATTTAACGTCGCTGCGGGAATTTTTCACCCATTTGCGACAACTGTACATCCAGCTTGTCAATACACCAATTGCAGCTGACCATGGAAACAAAAAGCTGTGAATCAATGAATTAGCACATTTAGTTATTGAATACAGTATGTACCATCTATGGCTGGCTATCAATATAAATAGGAAAGATTCATAATAGTCAGCTCAATATCGATCAATTATAAATAAATATTGGATAAATCAGTTCGGGGTGGAGGGTGAATATTTGCTCTTCAACGACATCAGTATTTGGAAAATGTACAACAGATATATAGGAAAACACTAGGCTCTACTACCAAACAAGCCGACAATGTAATTGGTATGAATTAGACTATTGCTATATATGTTTACCAGTAAGAAATCAAATTGAGGTGCCATGAGATACACCTTACATGTCTGATTAAAGCAACCAGAGGTCCCCTTGTTCACAATTGAAGAATCTTCAGAGTTACTATGGCGAGGGTTTGCACTACTGTAGGGCAATTAGGAATTTACCTAAATGTTGATTGAGAAAAGTAGAATTCAGTGGTCTGTTGGTAAGACAATGTCCCCAGCTATAATCTCAAACAAATTAAAATGTTATGCATTGCTAGTCAGTATTGAACAGACAGCTTACTGTATGCAATCCAACCCAATAGTAAATACCTCTTGGCCTAAAATGACATGCTGAATGTAAATTGTAACGTATAATGAGTAATATTATTGTCAGAAATTATTTCAATTTCACTATGGAAAATTAATTATATTATCAGTGATTGTTACTGATTGCTAACATGGCATTGTCATTGTCATATATTGGTCAATCTGGACAAGCACTAGCAAGACAAGTCAGTAATGCTGATGGTTACACCTCTAACATTCTCAATTGAAATTGATAAAAGTTACCTAACGATAACATAGAACGTTATATTATTATGATTATTATGATTATTATGATTAGTAGTAGTAGTAATAGTAGTAGTAGTAGTAATAGTAGTAGTAGTAGTAGTAGTAGTAATAGTAGTAGTAGTAGTAGTAATAGTAGTAGTAGTAG
>JAUTBT010002587.1:0-28183 GCA_032361225.1 Lepetodrilus schrolli | reverse complement strand
CGGATGTTGCAGGTTTCCTCCTGCCCTAAACTGACAAATCATGATATAAGTGAAAGAATCTTGAAAGCGACTTAAAACCCCAATCAAAAAAAAATCATAAATATTATAATCCTTGGTATTGTCAGTACCAGCCGATGCTCGCAGGTTTACTGCAACGTTCAGCTCTACAGATGTTGCGGGTTTCCTCCTGCCATAAACTGACATGCCGTGATATAAGTGAAAGAATCTTGAAAATGGTTCTAAACCCCAATTAATAAAAAAAATGTCAAAAGATTTCAAAATTACTACTTTCACTAACGTATTTATGAACATGATAAATTTAATATCAATATCTTAATAACTAATTTCACTATTTATGGACATGATGAACTTAATATCATCGTCTTAATATTCATAATACCTTATGAGAGGATTAAAATTTGGCATTACCATGATTACATATTAGTAAATGCATTACTTCAATTCATGTTGGATTGTCAGAACCATTTATGAATAATATTGTAGGATATGTATAACGGTTTTCTGCTTACTAATTACTTAACCCTTTATGAATAATGTTGTACGAGATTTCTCCAGGTTCTATGCTTACTAATTACAGGAGAAGCTGGAGAGTCAGGGGAGGAAACTCCAGGTGGAGAACTCCACACTCCAGACAGAGAACAAACTACTGAAGGAGAAGCTGAACAGAGCTACAGGTGAGAGGAGGTGACATGATGCAGGCCCTGACCTGGAGTTTAGCCTATGGTTTGCACAGTTGCTGCTGCATACTTTGGTGTCTGTGTGTGAGAGGTGTTGCATTTCTTAAACCATGTTTCATCCCTGCCATGATGATATAGTGAGGAAATGCCTTTAATTTTAGTACCAATGATGACGTTGGCAAAATCTTATAGTGAGGGAATCATGTTAAATTTGATGCCAATGATGATCATGGTGACATTCCGTAATGACGGAATTACATTTGATGCTCACGACATTGTAGCGAGGATATCTGAACTGGAGCAGACGTCCTCCGAGTGTCAGGATGAGATGGAGGCTCTACGGACACGGCTCAACTCGGAGATCTCAGCACATCAGGATAAAGCCGCGGCAGACAAGAAACGTGACACAGAGCAGCTACAGGCCAAGGTCATTTACCTGAACCGGCAAAACGAAAGTTTGCAATCAGAGGTACTTGATATTTCTACTCGTTGATTCTTTTCAATTCTATCAGAAGATTTGTCTTTCCTTCTCAATATCAGAAGCGAAACACTTTAACTCACTATAGCTTTGTAGAATTTGGGGAATATGCAACAGGTAACATTTTTAGTAATGCCTTCTCATCAAAGTGTGTTCTTCCATCATCTCTCCACAAGTCTCTACTTTAGGAAGTCAATTGGAATCAGCTACTTGGTCGATATATTCAATTCTAACAGACAATTTGTCTCTTCCTTGTATGGAACAAAAAATAGGGAATGAGTGACAGGGTTATGACATTATCTCTTCAAATTGGTTTCAAGTCCATTGTTTCTCTACAGGTCTCTACTTTAGAAAGTCAGTTGGAATCGGCTCAAAAGGAACTGGATGTTATGAGAAATGGTACAGAAAAGTCAAGAGCTCAGGAGGCACATAAAACAGAAGTGAAGTCATTGAAGGTTAGTGCTATTGCTACCCCAGATAAGACATTTCTGTTGTATATACTTATTTCTTCTTTCTACCGCAGGTTTGTGTTCTTTTGATCACATCATGCCACTAAGCTTATCATTAACTTGTTTCTCGGTTTCAGGATGAACTAGAGCACATGAAGGAGCTGCTACAGAAGAGTGAGGAGCAGGTGTGGACAGAGATGGAGCATGTCCGTGAGGTGAACCTCCAGGTGTTGAAGCTGACCGAGGTCAGGAATCTTCTACAGCAGCAGCTGGAGTCCACTGGAGGAGGAGCATCTGTAGCGGAGAAACAGGTCAGTCAGCCATGGTCAGGTCTATTCCCCGGACCCGGACTTGTGATCTATTCCCCGGACTTGTGATCTATTCACCGGACCCAGACACAGACCCAATATGAATAAAATATTTTCTTAACCCTAACACTAACCACATGAGTCAATTAGATTGCCGGGAATTGGGTCTGGGTCCGGGGAATAGATCGCAAGTCTGGGAACAGACCCCACAGCAGCGTACAATACTCTCACATGCTGTCAGTGATGGTCAAGGGTAATAACCTAATGAACTGTTCATCTCCAGTTTTAACTATTTAACTCTCTCTGTGTTGGATTAGGCACTGCTCTTTAGGCCATTTCAGGTTGACTTGCGAATGGTTAGAGATAAGAATTAAACAATTGAAATGTTGTAGATGGTATGCACAGTCTGAACCAGTGTATGGCACTTGACACAGATAGAATTGAGCTGTTTACTTCACATTATCAAGACCTTGTTCATGTGAAGTTACCATTTTTCCTGATCTAACCACCTTCTCTGATGCCTCTTCACCTGTGCACACAACCTCTCCATGTATGTCATCCTTGCCCTGAGATTATAAGACAGTTTTGAGTATGTTTTATGCTCAGCACACATTTTGTGCTCATCCAGATGCATGATTACTGATACACTTTTGAGTTGACCCTGAAAAAGATGTCATAACCTTGAATCCTGGTCCAATCACCTTCTCTAAGGTATCTTCCCTTTCCATTGCCGACGCATGCACCTTGGTCTAACTACCTTCTATTTGCCTCTTTCTAACCACCTAGCACTTCTTCCATGTGCACAGAGCATTTCCATAGGTGTCATCCTGGTCTATCCACCTTCTCTATGCCTCTTTCATGTGCACACACACACCTTTTCCTAAACTGTCATCCGGGTCTAACCACCTTCTATGATGCCATTTCTTTGTGCACATACCCAAACCATAGCTGACATCCTAATCTAACCAATTTCTATAATGCCTATGAGATGTTTTCTACAACTGATCTCACCACCTAATGCTGCTTCTGTGTGCACACCATTTCCTTTACTGTCATCCTGGTCCAACCACCTGATCATTATGATGCCAGACTTGCTCTAATGCTGCCATGTGGACTGCCACCCATTAGGTGCAGGCACTAGAACAGAGACTCCATGTCACTGAGGATAGACTGTTCCAAGAGAGAGCCGACCGAGCAAATAACCTGTCCACCATCGAGGAGAAGCTGCTGGAAGAAAACGCACATCTACAGGTAATTGGTGTCTAACCCTCTCCCTGCTGGATTATGCACAGGCACTGTTCTTTAAGGCATCTATGGTTGCCTCCAGCATGGAGAGGGTTAAATATGTTTTTCTCTCAAGAACACAAGTTTATGTTTTCTTAACTGATGGGAAACTTTATATCCTAATCAATTTACATCAAAATCAATCATAAGTCTATGTTATCTTCCTTTTGAGAGGAAGTTATGTCAAATCACACTGAGAAAGGACTATGCTCTTGTTGTAACAGTCACAGACTTCATTTATTTAGCAGGACATGTAGGATGTTTAGCAATAATATTTTACCATGATATCTGACAGTCAGTTCTTACTTTATCTTCTTCATGTTGATCTGTTTTCCAAATCCACATACCTCGTCATATAGTTCAACCAATGTTGACTTGTATACAGTCCTCAGAGAAGGACGTGACACGACAGCTGCAGCGTGAGAAGGATAAGTGTCGGAAGTTGGACCAGCGTTGTCGCGAGCTGAAGGTGGAGAATGAGGACATGCGACTGTCCGTCCCGCTGAAGGAGTCCTACCTCACAGACGACAACAAGTACAACATCCCCTACAGCAAGCAGTCCGTCCAGAGGTCAGGGGACAAGAAGGTGAGAGGTCATCTGTGCAGGCCTTATTGTTCTGTAGTTATAGTTATGAATGGTGATTATTGATATTGATTAGTATTCATTATTGAAATATCCCTTCTTAGGCCATGGTTGGGAATGATAAAATTAACATGCAAATATGACAAACCTAGAAACTAATTTTAATTGTCATTGATTTCTTGTATTTATTTCACAATTCTGCTTCATTGGACATGCATTAAATTTGTATACTTAGGATAACAATTTTCATTGGTTTGCTATGTTCATTTGACAGTTTTATGTATTAGTAATGAACTCTTCATTTGAATTTACTTTAGAAAACACTTTTTTTTATGTCACTTCACTTTCATACATCATGAATATATGTTAATATGCTTTAGCTTTAATACACATGGAGCCTATTTGAAGCACTCATTTTTATCACAGTTTGGTTTCGCTGTTTCTCTCACTGCACGCATGTTCTCTAGGTGTCTGACATAAAGTACATCCTGTCTGAGATTGAAAGAGAGGCTGGGTTGACCTCTGACCAAGACCAGGAGATTATCTGTCACCTGTGGAATGTGGCCCACATAACACAGAGACAGCTCCGTCAGTGGGAGATACATCTACAGGAGATGGAAGTCTGTGGCAGCGACGTTGACCGAGGACTTCAGGTGGAACTCTGCTGCTATTGTAACCCTGTTTGACCCCTTACCTAGTTTCTGACCCTTGACCTAGTTACCCTAACTGACCTAGTTACTCTAACCTACCCACTGACCTAGTTATCCTAACTGATCCACTGACCTGAACTTCTGTTTGACCCCAGTAGCTTGCTTAACACCTGACCCAGCCTGGCTCACTAACCTAGTTATCCTCACCCACTGACCCTAATTACACAGCTTGACCCATTAACCTAGTTACCATAATTTGACCTACTACCCTACTTGACCGACTGACCCTAGTTAGCCTGATTGACCTATTGACCTAGTTACCCTGCTTGACCCACTGACTGGCCTCCTTGTGTGATGCTGCCATTCTGTCCTAACACCTGTGTCATTGTAGCACTGTCTCTTCTTATAAGCACTGCTTCCCAGCAATGTTTTCAATGGAGTCCAGAAGCCAGGGCTCCCATGTTTATCTCATTGTATTTCTACATATCTCGACTTACAACTGTATTTCCACATCTTGCTATGATTGCATACCTAATATTGTCTTTTAGTTTGTGCTATATGTAATTGTATCAGTATGCTTAATCGGATAGTGCATATATTAGTACAATTGCTTATACAGTTATAGCAGCTTTGTAATTGCATTTTTATATCATTGCCATCCATATGGTATAAGCGTGCTGTGCACTCTGTATGTATGTCTCTTTCATCTAGTACTATTTAACATTTCCAACAACCTAGATTTACTTCTTATTACTTCAGAAGCATGTCAGTTTAACTACATATGATGTTTCTGTCATAATTTTGTTAAATCACACTTGATGAAATTTCAAACTTTACACATAATTTTCATTTTATAACTGAAATAAAATATTCCTTTCTATGCTGTGTTGTGTGATAAATAATGATTTTAATTCTAGGTTATATATTAGATCAGTTAAATGGTATCTCTTTGCTATAATTCATGGAACACAATTATAACGTGGTGTTAGATCTTTTCACTATCTGCTCACTAAATGAATTTCATATCTCTCGTCACATTGCACTATAATAAGTCACACTAGGAAACATTTCATAATTTTTCTGTTCATTTAATGGTAATTTCCAGTACAAAATGAGTATATTATATTGTTACTCCCATTCCTACATGTAATTGATTGTACTTTCTAGAACCTGAGAGAGATGAAAGATGAATATGAAAATAAGATGAGGCAAATGGAAGAAAAGATGGATGACATCCGCTCTGAAAAGATTGTCTTTGAGACCACATATAAAGAGTGAGGGCATAAGCTCTGTGTTTTCTCACTGAACATTATTATTCTTGCATTGAAAATTAGCTGCTGAACAAAAGCTAGGACATTCTTTAAATGCATTGAATATTTAATCTGTTCTTATCTATGTTTATCTTTTTTTTAAATTATTAATTTTGATTCTGATATTGTCTACACAGAAATATACAAGTAAAGCCATTAAGCACAAGATATTTGGACATACGCTAGTTCGCTTTATTGAGCAAATAGATTGTCTAATTAGTTTCTCAAGAGTAAAACGTGAGATCTGATTTTAATTTGATTGTTAAGCATAATTTTCTAGGTTTCTATTTTGTCTAATTGGCGACACATAACTGATGTTTCAGACAGTTGAACATCCTGGTGAAGGAGAAACACGAGGTCAGCGCCAGACTGCAGACGATGGAGGACATGATGGTGGCCATGCAGCGAGAGAACGACACGTTGAGGCTGGGTCTGACCACCACTTCAGAGGAGGCAAACCTGGAGAAACTAGCTGAGGACCAGGAAGGTAAAAAAAACTTCAGTGGTCGGTCAACCGTTGGATCAACACCAGTAGTGTACTATATCTGGGGCAGGCTGGAACAAATGTAGAAAGTGTTGAGCACCTAGTGTAGGTACATTGGACAGGGTAGCTGATAGTAGTCGAAGATGATGATAACAACAATAACAATACTACTAATAATAATAATAATAGTAACAATGAACACAATTTGCTAAATCAACTTTCTATTCTCAACACACTACACTGTTTTTACCCCTTTTATTATCCCTGTCGGTGCACAAATACTCAGTTTCCTTCTCAACTCTCTATCCTACTGCATGTTGTCATGTTTGGTCTTCAGCCCAGGTTGAGTCACTGAAGGTACAGATCCAGACTCTGGAAAGTCAGGCAGCTCGGCTGACCAGGAACTCGGACAGACTACAGCGTGAAGTGGACAGTCTCACCAGTCAGCTGGCGGCCCGAGACCAAGAGCTGGAAGATACCCGGACTGAGCTGGACATCACTCGGACACGGACTGCCTCGGACGATGCCGACAATAGGAAGCAGCATAAGATTGACCAACTCACTGACCAGGTAGGATATAGGAAGTATTGTAGCTCTACTGGCATACTGAGTCAACCTGCAAAAGAACTCAATGAATTTGAAGGGAAGGAAGTTGTCTGACCGCTTCTGGATTAAATTGCTATTCTACAGGACTTCTTCGGATGCTTCTAGCAGGGAGGGGGTGAAAGCATTGTTTTCTAGGGAAATGGGAGAGGTGGGAAATGGTGAAGACTACAAAATTAGCATGAATGAAGCCTCAAGATGACATTCCACAGATGGTACATTCATATGTAGTTAAACCAGATAGGGGTAGGGGTGTTAAAGAGACCTGTATTACACTAACATATTTTGTTTTACATTTTTCAAATAATATATGTATTTTAGTTAAATCAAGTATATTTACAGGTGACGAGCTTGCAGTCTGAAGTAAAGAATCTGACCGAACACCTCGGGAACGTCTCTTCTGAGAAACTACGCCTCGAGAGACAACTGGATGAAGTCACCCACCAGCTGACCATCACCAAGCTCCGGACACAGGACAAGCGGACAGCTGGACAGGCTGGAACAAAGGTACTGGACAATGTTGACCATCTAATGTAGACAAAATCTTGAAATTGGCTCTAAACCACAATTTTAGGGTAGCCAACTGTCGAGGAAAATTCATAGAATGTTGATTTCTTGTCTGTTTGGTTATCTAACATCTTATGAGTCTATCTAACATCTTAGGAGTCATCATGAAGTCCACACTGTATCATGCGCTTTGAAATAGTTCTGTAGAGAAAGACTGCTTCTTGTAAGAGATGATCCAAGAAGTAACTTCAGCAAGCCATTTGATTGTTGTTTGTTCTAGCTGAGTGTCCTAGAGACAGAGCTGGCAGACAAGGAGAGTGAGTTGCTGAAGGTGACGTCGCAGTACCACGAGGCCGACACAGAGCTGCAGCAGACCAAGCAGGATCTGTACTATCACCAGCAGCACATCTCTGGCCTACAGAACCAGGTCAGTGAGACTTCCACTGGTAGACTTCTTATGTTTCCTTGCAATCAAGATGTGATAGAAGCTTCTATGAGCCTGATCTACTGTACACAATGGACCAGTTGATTAGGCCCAGAGATTATGAAAGTTTTTGAGTATGATTTCATGCTCACCTCAAAGTGGTCTTCACAAATCCCCATATAAAATTTGAGCTGGAGCATTAACTCAAAAAGGTTAGTAATCTGTGCCGGATGTAGCATTGGATGACATCAAACTCTTTGTTTCTTGTTTGGGCCAGCACTATTCTACAATATATGGTTCTACAATAGAATTTTATGCCCTATTTGTGACATTCTGGGCCATGTTCAACAGAACGATAGTAGCACTGTGAGAGTCACAGTTCTATGCAGCAAGTTACTACTCTCATTTGACTATAATAGGCCCAAGCAACTCTAGGTGAAAGTTGATGACAAGTTTTGCTTTTAATTTCTTTGAGATCTGTATCGTGGATCCTCTGCAAGAAAGTATTTCCTATTGATAGCCGTGTGTCTGACAGGTGGAGAGCCTGGAGCAGCAGTTGGCTCAGCATGGTAACCTGTTGGACTCCATCGGAGAGAAGGAGAGGGAACAGCTGCAGCAGTTTGAGATAGTCAAGGACTCGCTACAATCTGCCACACACCGACACAACCAGAAGACTGCTGAGGTGAGGAGTACATGTTGTCCTGGAACTCCAGATTGCACTATTTATTTTTGGGGGTATGCGTTTATGGGAGTTTAAGGGGGTTTAGGTCTTCTTTATGGATTATGTTGCTCACATGATGACTTGTCAGTTTAACACTAAATAGAACAGAGTAATTCTTCAATGAGTTGTTATGCCTCATTACTGTTGAAGTTATTATTCATTATTACTTTGTATATTTGGCAAGAAAAATCAACAAACATACGTCATATTCTGAAGTCTACATTTCTTGAAGCTCAGTGTTGAATGTTATCCATGACCCATGATGGCATACCCTATTCATTGATCATGTCCCATTCCACATAATAATTGTAGCAGTACAAGAGTTGTAATGCCTATGCATTGTGGATTACATCTCTCATAGCACTGTGATTGTTCTGTAAATCAAGAACAGAAATTTTCATCTATCAAATTATTTGACAGCATGAGACATGCAATCATAAAATGAGTGTCTTCTCCGTGTCAGCTCAAAGTTCTACAACAAGAACTGAGTCGGGAACGCAGCCAACGTGAGTCACTGCAGCAGCAGCTGAAGAACGTTCGCCCAACACGAGACCCTGACGCTGATGTCGTGGCCACCGAGGGAGAATGTACAACAGAGATCCAGATGGGGGAACTACAGGCTACAGTGGACAAACTCCGGGCAGAGCTGGTGGTAAGTGACCTCGCTGTTTTAATGTGTAGTCACTGTTACAGATTCCCTACAATAGAAAGTCAACCGGCATCAATATTCCATGAATATCTCAAATTTATGAATATATTGTTGTTTGTCAGGATTCTGCATCTGCCATGCAGAGTAAGGAGGAGGAGTTGTCTGAGTTGAGGACATCACTGGCTCACTCCCAGGAAGAAGCAGAACGGGAGAAGTTTTCGTCCTTGCAGATGTCTACAGAGAATGACTTGCTGCAGAAGCAGCTGCAGGTGAGTACAGGAGTGGCTGACGGAACAAATAAATTGACACATTCCTCTGGCCCCCGTTCCAAAGAACAATCTTTATGGTACGAGAGTTCTAGCTCCATGTTAATGTATAGGAGTTACGATTCTTGTAGCCTGACGATTGCTCTGTGGAATGTGGACCAGATTAATATGGCAGCTTTGAACACCCGCTAGTACTGATAATGATCGCCACGGAAATGTAACGTACGCAAACATTGATGTCGCATCCCCAGGAAGGTATTTATCTCGGGACCTATGGCTGAGAAGTCCAATGACTTACCACTGTGCAGCCTTTTAAAGTTGCTACATCTCTGTTGTAAGTGCCAGTGAGCATATCGGATGGATATTAGGTGCTGTATAAGTACATTATTATTATTGTTAAAGCATGTCACTGTGCTGTATGTTCAGGTGGCTGTGGAGGAGTGTGACAGTGTGCAACAGGAGAAGGACCAGGCTGAGGAGGATCTGGTGAAGCTGGAGAGCAAGCTACAGGAAGTCGTCCACAAGTTCCAGATGGACTCTGCACGTAGTCACTGCGAACACAGCACAGACACCGACATGGAAAACACCGACTCTCACAATGAACAGGTCAGTGAAGCACCTCCACCACATGTGTAGTTTTTGGAGATATTGGAGGACATCAGCTGAAGATCATGTTGAAGTCTTTGTCACAGGACGTTCTCAGGTCATTTACAGCCCGTGATTTTGAAGAAGTATTTTTGGACTGAATTTCCTTATGAGATCATTTGAGAAATATGTTGTAATCATTTCCTTTTCAATTATGTGATAATAATTTACAGTCATTGGTGGTTCTGAAAATTTGTTGTTGATGCTGTTTTCCTATTTCAGATGATGTCTGAGTTAAACTCAATGCGTCTCCTGGTGGAAGGAAAGGACAGAGAGGCAGAGACCATGAATGATAGAATAAAGTATGGATAAAACTTTAATTAGTTTTAAATTAATATATTAAATTGCTGTTATAGCATGTAGTTCTCCTACAGTGAATGTGTTTAATTTGCCTTTATTTTTGTTCTTATCCCTGCAGCCGCTTGCAAATGGAGATCGGCTTCCTGAACTCAAGGATAGAATTCCGCAACCAGGAGATTCAGTCTAACAAATATGGAATTGAGCACCTCACCAGTGAACTCATAAACAAGGTAATCTATGACACAGTTTGGCTCTTCTATAACTTTTGCAGATGCTTCAAATTACTGGCATATATATCTACAAAGTTTATAGGTCTGCATTTATTGACAAGGAAGGTATGTTATTTTTCAGATGAAAGAGAAATCCATGACATCTGATCTGAACAGCTACCTGGTGCAAGAAAAGGCCACACTTCAGCAGACAAACCAGGAACTGAGTCGAGATCTGGAACGAGAAAAGGAATTCACTCAAAGGAGGAAGAGTGAGATGTCGGATATCATCAAAAAGGTACATCTTCAGTTTTAGCTTTACAACCACATACACCATCTTCAAGAAAGTGAAATTCCTCAAAGTATTACCGATAGTGATATATGAGAGGCACTTAATGGCATACAATCACAGAAATTTATGCTCGTACTAGTTCTTAGCTAAAACTGCAAAGTACATTCACTTGACATAAATAAAATAATTTTTGTACTTACAAAGACCATTTCATCTCTTGTATGGTAGACACAATTCTACTGCAACCCCCCGATATAGAACTTTGCATGAATCACCAGTATAAACTTCCAGTAAAAGCCTGAATATAAGTAATTTTCACATATTATATTAATGCAATAAGGGGGCATAACTCGAAGTAGTACTATTCAGTGTAAACACCTAAATTTGCCTTGGTTAGTGACTCTATGAAAATGTTTGTATTTATTGTTGTGAGACAAAATAAAATATTGAAAACCAGTGGGACATGCAGAATATGTAGCTTATTGCCCAATATACTTGTGTAGACAAATCAAATGTATATACTTTCAGGTAAAAATTATTTTTACCATGAAAACTGTGATTGTATAAACAAAGATCTCTGAAACTGTCCAGATTGAGAATACCGAGCTACAGCAGCGTGAAATCCAGCAGACTCTGCACCAGAAGGATGGCGACATCGTATCCATGGAGACAGACCTGCGTCAGACACGGCGGGAACTCGCACAGCTGGAGGTGGACAACCAGCAGCTCAAGGTCAAGGTCGAACATCAAAAGGAAGAGAACCACAAACTCACCTCCTGCATCAATGTCCTGGAGAACAAGCTAGAAATAGAGCAGTCTTCGGTATGTATAATTTGGTATTGCTGTAGATTCTGTAGATTTTTTGTATATAACTGTTATGAGAAAAAAGGTTTATGCATTATTGCTTTAATCAGATGCCTTCTTCCTTGCAGTTGGCGACGGAGAGGAAGAACCACAGTAAGAAGAGGGAGGAGTTATTGTCTACACAGCACACACTGGACACTCTGCAGAGGGAGCAGTCACTGCTTCTCAGGAATCTTGATTCTGAAAGGAAGTCATCCGAGCAACAGAAGGTAACGACCAAAGACATTATTCCCAAACTGATTCACACTTCTTTGATACAAGTCCCATTTAATATTCCTTCATTTTGAGCTGTGTTGATTTATGTGCTAATAAATGCTATGGAATATTTCTTATGCTTTTATATGTGCAATGTCTTGCCAGGAGAACATGGCAGCTATGGTGGCTTCTGAAGAGAATCTGAAGGATCGGTTGAAGACCTTACAGAACCAGCTGGACATTCAGCTAGGGCAGACTCTGGCCCTGAAGGAGTCGCTCAAGAAGACCACCGAGGAGAAGGCAGCCCTCTTCCAGGGTGAGGCCTCAGATTAATGCCTGAAGATGGAGATGACCAGGGCATTGTTTCACAGTTTTCACTAAGCTCTCTTTTCTACTATGAGGCCATAGTGCTCTCATAGCTATCTCTTTGACATGGCGATCGGCACTTATGAGAGCGCTATCGTCTCATAGTGGATAAAAGAGTTTTCTGAAGCGATACCCAGGTATGAACTAGGTCCCATTCCACAGAACAATCATAGCATATAACCATGTTAATTTATAGGACTCTTGTAGCTCTACCATCACTGTGGAATGAGACCCTGGGTAGTTCATGCCAAGAAAATCATAGCTGTCATTCATGGTGTCATAAAATGGACATTATACCACTGAATTACTAACTATTATATGTACTTATATGTACTTAGAAAATGTTATTGTGGGATTTAGCTCTACTTCTGTATTTGAGCCAAACATACATGTAGTGACTCCAGACATACAGTGACTCCAGACATGTAGTGGCTCCAGATGTAGTGACTCCAGACATGTAGTGACTCCAGCCATACAGTGACTCCAGACATGTAGTGACTCCAGACATACAGTGACTCCATGCATGTGGCTCCAGATGTAGTGACTCCAGACATGTAGTAACTCCAGACATACAGTGACTCCAGACATGTAGTGACTCTAGACATACAGTGACTCCAGACATATAGTGACTCCAGACATGTAGTGACTCCAGACATGTAGTGACTCCAGACTGTTGACTGCTGCAGACTACCAAGAGATGTGTCGGCGACTCGGGGAGAAGGAGACAGTCATCCAGGAGGTGTCTGAGAAGTGTGACCAGCAGCTGACCGTGGCCAGACGAGACCTGGTCATCCAGCGCAGTGACCTCAAGCAGGAACACGTCACCATGGAGATGGACCTCCATGCAGCCAAGTAGGTGTCTGAACTGCAGGCTGTTAGAACACACTGCTAAGTGAGTGGTTAAAGGGTTGAACAGAATGTGAAAAAGTGTGACAAATATAGTCACATTGCCTATGTCAATCTTTATTATTATTGATATGTAGTATATAGCCATATACATGCCCCATATTGAAATATGTTATTTTTCTTGTCATTTTTTTTTTTTTTAAATAATTTTAATTGATTTTGTTTACAGTATGCAATGTAATGTCACATATTAAACATTACTCACCTCCATCTGAGACTTAGGTGTAGATCTGCAGGAGCTAGCATCATATATACGTAGTATGGTGACTTTAACGTGAGTGTGGTGCTTTCAGGGATGAAATCAATGAGCTGAATGAGAAGCTGAGACAGAAGGACATCCAGCTGAACGCATTTGGACGAACGCTGGCCGAGCTGGAGGACATCACAAGGTGAGGAGAGATCACAGTGATTAACTGATAGTCTGACTTAATTTGATTTAGGCATCACAGTAACTATTTGCTGTTCTACAAAGAGTCGAGCCAGTTTGTGATATGGACATTGTTAATTGTCAGTATTAATATGATGTGGACATCAGTGCCCTCCTATCAGATCCAGTTGAGCATCAATCAACATGTCACTTTGTAATATGGAAACAGGTTATTAATCTTCAGACTATGTTCTTGATCTGGTAGAGAGAAGAAGTCCCTAGAGGTGAAGGTTGAAAGGTTTGAGTCTACAACCAGAGAGTCGAGCTTCCTTCTGGAGTCGCATGTCACAGAAATCACATCTCTTAAGAAGACCCTGTCTGAGCTACAGGTCTGTATGGCAACAGATATTACCTGCATGTCTACTTTCAATATGTCATTCATATGCATATTATATTTCAATAGTATTTCAGCATTATATGGTAAATAGTTAACATTACAGACTGTGATGGTTATATTGCTGAAGTACTTGCTTCTGGATTTCAAAATTAATGGATGTTAAACTTTATTATGTATTCACCACTATCATTATTTTGTTAATATTTGTCTGCTATTCCAAGTTATGATGGTTTTGTTTATAAAGTACTTTCTTCTGCAATTTAACATCAACAGAATTGTATTATTTTTGGTGACCATTTTGAAAAGTATGTGGAATCTTGATTGCATGTACTGCACACAAAATTATAAAACTGTAGATGTAGAATCATAGTAGAGCAAAGTAAATGCTCTGTATGAAGTCAGGTTACAAGTGTATACATACATGATGCAGGATGCACTGGCCAAGACCCAGGCAGACCACCACAGTGTGGAGGTACAGCTGAAGACCAGGTCAGAGTCCAGTTCCGGCCAGTTGATGCAGCTTCAGCAGAAGCTGACCGACCTCAAGAACCAGAACGACGGCGAGAGGATGCACTTCAGAGAGACCATCAACCAGGTGGGCAGATTGTGGTGGAAAGGCAGTGGTGGGCAGGCTGTGGTGGGCAGGCCGTTGTGGGCAGGCTGTGGTAGCCAGCAGTTTGCCTGTGTACGTGGGCATACAGGCTTAAAGCCAACTGCTTGGGCACGGGTGTACTTGATTTGTAAGCCAGCTGTTTGAGTGGGTAAAGAGGTATTGATATTTAAGACCAAGATCATATGTCAAAAGGACAATATGTTGCTACAGTGGATTTGATTTATGAAACGTCCTGTAATTATATAACATTTGTACCTCTGGATGAGTAGTAATGGACATAAATGGACAAAATTATTCTTAACTTACAATTAGTAGTATTTCTTCACTGTGTATATCTGTATGATATATGTATGGGGCTCGAGATGACAAATCTGTTTTGAGTACGATTTCATGCTCAACTCAAAGTTTTGTTCACAATATAGAATTTGAGCTTGAGAATGAAATTGTACACAAAAGGTTTCGTAATCCCAGTTGTTTCAGATCGAATGGCAACCTCTCTGTATAATGCTACATGATTGGTTGTTTCAGATGGAAGCCAAGCTGCGATTGGCTGAGACTAATCTGAAGACAGTCACCGAACAGAGAGACAAACTGGCTGAGGACATCAAGCAGCTGGAAAGGTCACTGGACAAGGTCAAAGTTCAACTGTCAGAAGAGTTCATGACCCGCAAACTCGTGGAGCAAAAGCTGGAGTTACAAAATACCTTCATGGACAGCACTAAGAGGAAGCAGGTAGTAATAGATTTACAACATTATACAAAATAATAATAATATATCCATTATCCCAGGGGAAATGTGTTTACATTTTAAAATGCCTCAGTAAAAATTACAGTAACTAATTACAAATACATTACATGATTTAATTGTTTAATATTGAAGGGAAATCATTGTTATTCTAACTGTATGTATGCATTTCATAACTGTGCAAGATCCTTCAACCCCTGCTGTATGTTCAATGCTTTGTGTAGATTATTTGTATGGTAAATATCATGAGGAATGAATCACTTGATGTGTTGACAGCAAGATCTGGAGGATCGTCAGCCTGAGCTACAAGCCAGAGCAGTCAGGTACGACTCTGAGCTGCGTCTGGAGCGTGAGAGGGTCATGACCTTGACCATGCAGGTCCAGGAGCTGGAAGGTCAGATTCAGGGACACAAGGCCACCATCGAGGCCAAGCAGGAAACTGTGGAGATACTGCAGGTGAGCTGAGAATACACTGGCCTCATCATTAGTATATGATTGAGAGAGTTTGCTAATAATGTGTGTAATGTGTGTAATGTGTGTAATGTGTGTAATGTGTAGTAGTACCTATTGGACATAATTTAGATGGGTATTTTTGTTTTTATCTTGTTTAAAAAAGAAATTTGTTTTTGCTTTATTTATTTTTATTCATTCATTAATTCATTCATTAATTAATTCATTCATTCATTCATACATTTATTTATTCATTTATGTATTTTTATTATTTTTAAATTTAAATGTTTTTTATTTAAATATTTTTAAAATTAGTGTTATTTTTTATTATTATTATTATTATTTTTATTTATTTTGTGTGTGCGTGCGTGTGTGTTTTGCCTGAATCCCACAGTGGAACACATGGTTATCTTTATGCATTGGTACTATTTTCAGACTGAACTGGATAAAATGAAGCTGTTTCTAGACAATCAGAAACATCAGATCGGAAGCAAGCTGCGGAGAGCAAACTTGGAACTAAGACAACAGCTGTGAGTGGATTAAATAAACATATATAATTCTCTAATCATAATACCAGTGTTAGTCTGCAGTGTTGTATACATAGAGAATACTAAACAAATGTCCATTAGATACCATACTTATTTTACAACGAGTTGTTTTCAATCGTATCTAACGAGCAGGACTTACAAGATGACTCCACCATATGATGTATTCATGTATGCTCATCACAATAAAGACGACTCTTAGTTCTAATTAAACTTATTCAATATACGTGGTGGATATCTACTGTGTAATAACGATTTGATAATCAACGGTGTTGATTATGTGTTTTGTGTTTCTCGAAGCTGATTGTTTGAAACCAGGACTACTTTCACTCTAGTTCGCATGTGTAAAGGCTTCAACAAATCTATTTCATTAATGCAAAATCATTTACGATGCAGTATTTATGTACGTTTTTATTGCATATCATTCTAAGATATAATTCATATAAATGCAAAACATGTGTTACAATTTAATTTGTAGATAATTTACTGCTATTAGTGCTAAATTCAAGTGGGTTTTAATTCAAACTAATTCATGATAATGCACTTTTAACTCTTCTGCTGCGTTCTGTAACATGTTGTTGGTAAACAAACCTGGCTACCCACATATATGGCCACATTTCACCGGTTAAAGTCAATGACTTATCTTAGTTAATGTCGACGGATGTGTACAGATAGCCACAATCTGTTTGTTGTGAAAATAGCTGAAATGTACACGTTTTTGACTGCGACATATCTATTTCTTCCACACTTGAAATTATGTGCATTTATGTGCTTTTGTTACCCATTTGCCTTATAAAAATTAAGTGGAATCACATATTATCTTCTAAATATTACATACTCAAAGGATCTATATTTTGCCATATGTACAACAAGAAGTGAACATCCTTGATGTCACAGGCAGATTAATACGCAACAGTTGATTAGGGTCACCCTCTCAATAACGCTGTTTGTCAGCAGTTTTCATTGGTATATTACATGAAAATGATTATATTGAATAATCCCACTCGATACGAGTGATTATGGAAAATATGTCCCTCGTGAAATTAATATTCAAAGGTCCTCGCTGAAGCTCGGAACTCTGAACATTAATTTCACTTGCGACCTATTTTCCATAATCGTATCTCTTAGGTTATTCTCTAATTTATTAATTTAGAGAAAGTTTTCGCATCCTAATTCCCAGTCCTATTTGCAACGTATTCTACAATTAGACAAGTGTTGTCTAATCTCCATCAAAACTGGTGTTTCAATATGTATCTATGACCAAAAGCAAGTTTTAGTGTTCTATTTCTTACCATTACCATAGAGCAGCCAATAAGTAGCTTTTAATTTAATATCTAAAATTTGTCAGACCCTACATAAATATCTCACAGTAATCTCCACAACCATGGCATGTAAGACACGCCAATTAACTATCCTGTTCCAGGTATTGGCTTCTACCATTGTGATGTCATAACTACCAATTGTGATGTCATAGCATTGACACAATGCCACAATGCATACAGACATTTCATTCTGGCTTCACTTGAACATCTTCTAGGGCAATGTTTCTCCTTAAATGAATTAAGAATAACATTGAGTGAGACATGTTCAAGAGAAGTAAATTACTTGCTTGTATCCAATGCAGGTAGGGTTAAAAGACGCTGGAGACCTGGGGATTCTTTTCAAAATGTTCTTACAATTGTACGATATTCTTAAAGATTTGTATAGCAGGGCTATGAACATGTTATGCACGTTCTTTGGCTAAGAAGATTGTAAGAAAGGTTCAAGAATAGGTCCTCTGGTCCTAAGGTTGCAATACTTTTTGGGGAGGTATTTCACAGTCAACTCAAATTATGTATGGGGATTTGTTAACAAAACTTTGAGTTGAACATGAAATCACTCAAAAATGTTGTTTAACCTTGGTGCATGGATATCAGCAAATTATTGTCTCATAAAGCCAGTAGCAGACTATGAAATGAGCTTTGCTAGCTTTCACGACAGCAAGATATTTTATGTCGCAGAGCTCTTACACTACTGCGCACTAGTGTGCTACTGAAACAGACCATGCAGTTGTAAACCGCGTTTGATTTTGGAAATCGTCTCAGCCAGTCATGTCGCAGTCATATAGCTCGGTGAGATAACATAGGAGACTATGATTTCAACTCGCCAATATGGCGCACAAAGCTGGCTTGCTGAGAGTTATGCATAGTCTGCTACTAGCTTTAGTCCAATGAGAGGACTTATGGTAGTGGTTACAAGACCTCTATGGTATTTTTGCTATAAACTTTTTAGAACTGTCGTAACCTGGTGGTGCTCCAACACCCTTGTGAAAGGCTTCCCTTATTCAGGCCTACCAAAGAACTGGCATCAAGCTAAGAAGCTAACGACTAGTTTGTGTCATAGAATTGCTGGCATCATAATGTTGTTCCATTGTGACATGTGTATCATTCAGCAGATTTGATGTTTTATGAATCTAGATCATTGTTGAATGAATTACACTATGTTGAATTCTACAGATTCTTGGTAGAGAATAGACATACGACTGTTTTACATTAGAGGATGTCAGTTTTCTTTGGTAGGTTGAAATGTGAGGCATACAAAAGAAAACTGACCTCAGAAACATAAAACACACATTTGTAGATCATGCATCATTCACCATTAATCAGCTTCATAAAGCAGAATCTCCAGCATAATGCATACATCACAATACACCATCACTATAATGTCACCAATTCTTATGAAATAAACTAGCAGTTTGCTTGATTAGGAGATAATTGCTGACATCACTATGTTTGTTCTTTGCAACACATGTATGATTCAGAATTTACATTTTTAGTGATACTATGCAAAATTCTACAGATTCTATGTAAAGTGTAGTCATTATGAATGTCATGTTTCTGATGACATGATGTCAGTGTTCTTTGGTAGGCCTGTCATTTATTACTGTGAATAGATTTCAGTGACACCATTATGATGTCATAATTGTCAATTATGGTATCATAGCATTGTCATGACATCACAGTGTATACATGTACAGAGGAATCATCATTTTCATTTCATTGGAAAATCTTTATGAAGTGCCATGTTTAAAAAGTGCTGTTCCACGTAAGAACAGATTCTATAAGAGGGGTGCTAAACAACATGTCAGAGATTGTATTTAATCTCTTATTATTTTACCCCATTATCAAGTCTCAAGACTGTCCTAGTATAATTAGTCTTGAAGTAATCTTGACAGTGGCTCAAAACCAAAGTTATGATAGTTTGCATTATTTCTAGTGACATATGTGCATTTTGATATAAAAATATATATATCAACACTATTTTCTAAAAGTGACAAACATTTTCAGCAAGCATCTGATGTGTATTACTTATATTATGTTGTGTTGAGATAATTCGTATATAAAAAAAATCTCATGTGAGATTAATAGCAGGACATAATCCTCTTTCACATTTTTTTGTGCATTAATGATTAAAATTGGCTATGGTTGTTGTCAGAGACAAGAGTGAGAAGGAGAATGCTAAACTATCGACGGAGGCCCAGGAGTTGTCTGCGGAGCTGGAAGATGCCAGGAATCTGGTCAGCAGCAAGTCCCAGGAGAACATGAAGGTGAGTCTGCAGATGGCGGTCTGGAGGTACTTGAGATATAACCAAAGATGGCTACTTGGAGTTCTATAGTCCAGTTTACTATACAGTTAAGCCGTGATTTAAGTAAGAGTCTTGAAAGTGGCTCTAAAACCCAATTTAATATAAATTAACATAAATTTAAATAATAATCAGTATATGGATTATATGTATATGTATATGGAGTTTTGACTTTCGTGGCAAAATGGTAATTCTGTGGAATAAGACCGGCCGAGTAATATTATACATTTCTGAGAAGATAAGAGCCACATTAATTTATAGATAACAAAATGTTGAGAGAAAAAAAAAGAAAAGAAAAAATGTTTATTTTTATTATTACCTTGCTCTTTTCACTGTTAATTAATCTAGTCTACATTATTAGTACTAGTATCGTCACGTATGGTTGGAAGATTCCCGCTGTGATGTAAAACAATAATTGACTCACTTAGTGCTAGCAGCTGTAGGAGAAACAGGTCGTTGTGATGGTAGAGGATGATGTGTATGTGCTGTACATGTAACAGATCTACGTGCACATCTTCATGTTATAACATTACATACTCTTGCTATTCAGTTCCAGGAGGAGATCCTGCACTTGGAGAACCAGGTCCAAGAGAATTTTTCCCAGCTGCAGCAGGCAGAGAACTCTCTTCAGCTGGAGGAACAGCTGCAGGCGGACCTCAACACCCGGGTCTCCCAACAGGAGGGCGAGGTCGAGAAGCTACGCAGAATCATTGCAGAGAACACTGCTGGCAGCAGTGGAGGAAACAAGGACATGTGGTGCGTACATGGATGCCAAAAGGTTGGAACTAGCTCTAAGAAAACTGCTAGTAGAGTAGATCCAAGAGGTGCTGCGGGGTCAGGTGCTAGCAGTGGCATGGGGTCAGGATACAAAGGCATGCACAGTATTGCAGACCAGATGGCCACATTGAGCACTAAGAAAGGTGAAGCACGTTCAGGGTACAAGGTGTTGCAGTGTATTCCAGCAGCAGGTCATATTGCTGTATGTATTGCTCAGAAAGTAGATCCTAAAAGTGTTGCAGGTACAAATGATAAAAGTTCAGAAAACAAGGGAAGCCAGCGCGTACCTGCTACAGATGAAATGGCCAGATGTAGAACTTGCACTGAGAAAGCAGATGCAGGAAATTCTGTTGAAAGCACGGGCGCATGGGTACCTGGTGTAGGCCAAGTGGCGGGATGTATGACTAGAGTGGTAGATGCAGGAAACATAGGCATGTTGTGGGTACCTCCTCCGAGCAATGTGGCCGGTAGTAGTAGGTGCGAGGTCTTTTGGATGACCTCGAAGAGGATGTTAAAGTTTGAGGAAGACAGGTATGGTCAAAGTGACATGCAAGTCTGCTGACCCATCCCAAACACTGTTATTGTGATGTTATTGTTATTGTGAAAGATACAGTGTTCCCTCAATATAACACTCTTCACTGCACCTCAGATTCAGATAAACTGCAGGGTTAGGCTTGGATCACATTGTCTTCTTCATTAGTACTCGAAAAGCAGATTGAAAATGTGCCAAAACAAAGATCACTTAGTTGTGATGTATATTTTTTGGTTACTTACCG
Source organism: Lepetodrilus schrolli (assembly GCA_032361225.1). Lineage (NCBI taxonomy): Eukaryota > Metazoa > Mollusca > Gastropoda > Lepetellida > Lepetodrilidae > Lepetodrilus > Lepetodrilus schrolli. The sequence continues at coordinate 6,701 of JAUTBT010002587.1, read as the reverse complement.
GTCCATGAATTTGCCATAGGACCTCTCGTGCAATTGTTAATAGTAAACACTTATATTATTCATGCTTTTACATTAAACAATGAAAAAAACATGTCATAGCTCATATATTCTCACAGTTATGATCTTGGCAGATAACAAACAGACTAATGCTAATGGCAGTATTTGACAACATTCTATCATGTTAGGTGACAACTAGTGACTGTGTAACTAACTACTCCTCACTGACTGTCTACAGGAAGAACATGAACAGGATGCTACAGGACCTGAGCCACAAGATGCAGCAGAACATGGATGAGCAGCAACTCCGGAACAAGGAGTTCCGGGACCGGGAAACCATGATAGCCAAGAGCTTCCAGAGCCGACTGAATCGACTGGAGTCAGAGCTCCACACGGAGAAAGCCCTGCGGAAGATTGCACAGACATCGCTGCAGAGTCAGGAGGACGCCAACGACAAATTGAGGCAGCTGATGATGTCCAGGAGGAGATGCTTCACACCAGAGAGGTAGGCCTTGTCAATGTCGCATGTCTGGTCTGTGGTGTAGGTCTTGTTGATGTCACACATCTGGTCTGTTCTGTAGGTCAGACATGTCAATGATGTAATTTTGTTAACAAAGTAAGTAATTGGCAGACAGTATCCCATTTTGTATCATTCTACATATCATCCTATTGTTATGCTAATTATCTAGTATGTATAATGTTTAATATCCTGCCATCTGTCAGTTGTCATTTGCACACTCTCATTGTAAACATAAATAGCACTAAACTAACCTCATCTACTAAAAGTAAGAATTGAATTAAATTGAACTAAATTACAAAAAAAAATTATTACGATTTCACGCTCAAACTCAAATTTTATATGAGGATTTGTGAACAAAACTTTGAGTTCAGCATGAATTAAATCATTACGTAATCTCGGTGCCAGATGAATTATTTACTCTCACTCCCTTTGCTTAGACCTAATCCAAACTTGAATAATCAGTGATGTCATTGTATTTCTTATCATGGACTGTTTGTATTCACATTTATGTCTTGTATTCATCATTTGTGTCAATTTTCTTCATTTATGTATCAGTTCAAATTTACAACTTTCACATTCTATATCCTTTGGTCTGTTGGCCTGGCAACAAAATAATTCAAACACGTAATCTGACCTTTGATATTTCAGGACGAGACAAAATCGCTCCGAGGAGATCAACGCGATCATCACGCGTGCCCAGAACCGTGCCAACGCCATCTTGTCCCCGAGACCCAGTATGGAACAATTGCAACAACACATCATCCCCACCCGCGACGGCAACAACTCTAACACACTAGACAGGGGCCAGTCTCCAGACACGGCATCGGTCTACAGCGATGTCTCCTGTGCCAGCAGCTCCAATCCTATGTTCCTGGCATTCGTGTCAGGATCTGCATCTGATGGCATCCTGACCACCAAGAAGTGAACAACTCGATTTAAATATATTCTATTGGTGCATTTTATTTGTATCCTGCCAAGTAATGTACTCTTTCTATTGTTTCTTGTACTCGTTATGTTGAAAATTAGTTTTATTTTCTTGGTTGGAATGTATGGAAAGTTACCAAGAAATGAATACCAAATATTTTTGCCATTGACCAAATATTTTCCAGTCTTTTATGGTTTATACATTTTACAAAATACTTGGAAGTCATTCCAGTAAGAGAATTCTATATTTCTGCTATATTCATGAAATTCCAACCTATTGATATGGTGCTTTACCAGTGATATTACAAGCCATAGTTTATCTTAAAATGGTCGAACTTTCAACACTTAGTTATCCTTAGCCAGTCATGTCATCGTCCGTCCAGTGTATGTCTTGTGTCTGGTCCCACTGTGTTCATACACAGTAGACACAATACATGTAGTCTGTTGTGTCTTGTCTCAGAATCAAATCGTTGGAGAAAAAGAAATGAAGTCCAAACCTTATTAGGTCGTGGGCATTGATACTGAATATAACTAAATTTACACAATGTATACTCTTACAAATATATACAGGGAAATTGCATACAAAATCAAAATATATAGTTTGGAGTTGATCCTGGCTTCAGTATTGTTAAATGTTGTACTTATCTGTGATATATGTTTTTATTAGAGAGAGTACTTCCATCACAGACTACAAAATGTGCGGCATATTGTGATATCATATAGCTACTACATTTGTAGCTTTTGGACCAGTATTTCATTTTTTTTCTCAATTTAGTTCATCCATATAGCACAAGAATAGTCTGTCCAATGGCCAGTGGCAGACTGACAATTTACATTCCCATATGTAGCTCATAATATGGTCTTTCTTACTGTCAGTAATAAACATTTTACATTCCATCCATGTTGTTCATAATATTGGTCCAATAATGACTATCTTTTACATCCACGTACTATGTTTAAATGTATGTATGTTTGATTTGGATTTCTTTTTACATTATATTTTATAATACCCATTATGATTGAGTGTCCATATTTAGTATTCTGTTTTATTATGAATACCTGGTATTTTAAAGACGCTCATTAATTTTAGCCCTGTAACTATGATCTCTGACAGTCCTATGCTATCAACCATTATCAGGCTAGTTGTCTTTCTGGTTGTACATTAATTATTCTCTAATCGCAATTGTCTTGTCCACTTGATTTAATATTCTTCTGTTTTGTTGATGGACACGAATATGTGCAATTGACCTTTATCTGAATAATTACATTTCTAATTGTATTTCATTTCTCGTTCTGAGTTTTCAGTTAAATGTTTATTGTTTTTTTATGGCGTCCAATAGTTATTGTGATATTGTTTTTATGGTCCTGGTACTAACGTATTTTGTTTGTGAGTAGATTATAATTATGCACAATCATCGTAGGAATTCACTAACATACATGTATGTGTTGGAGTCTTTATAATAACTAACTTGACTTACCAGTGGTGGTTGCGTCATATTCAATGGGGGGTGGGCCAGGCATATTTCCACCCTGCTTACTTATCAGTATATGATACTAACCAGTATTTGTTCTACACACACATTTGTTCTATAGATGACATTCCTTCAATCCTAGTGTCTTGTAGTATCAACCTATGTTTCATTATTTTCAATAGTAACTATACCGTAATTGTCTATCATTGTGTTAACTGATATTCTCTCTGACCACAGGTAAACTGCAATGCTAGATAGTAATGCAAATACAGTTAACCTAATGCCATGGAATATTCCATACTGTAAAGAGGCAATGGAATATTTGGAGATAGAAAAGCAATTCATGTACTAGTATATCAAGCAAATGTACTTTTCCTTTACTCAACAATGTCTGTTATTGTATGCCTTTATTGATGATAGAATTGTCAACATTTATACTGATAGAATTAAAGTAGGCAACAAGATACCAACATTAGGTGCAATAACAAAGCCGCAATGCACAGTGATTGCTGTGTTCTGATATAGGGTGCTTATTTACTGCTCAACTTGAACATGTTCATGGATTCACAAAGAAAAAACCAACTGTTATTTTCACCATCATTTCTGGCAAAAGATTTGAGATCAGGTACGCCATGTGTTCATCGTTGACTAACTTGTGGAATATCTAATACACATTATTATGTATTTTTTTTATTTGGTAGCAAGTATTTTCAAATGTTTCGTAGTTGAAGTCAAGGTATCATTAGAGCAGACAACTCATTCTAGCATAGCGTGAGAGACATCTAGTGAATATGGTAGTTTACTGTCAAAATCAAATTGTTCATGTTTTGGTGCTAGCACATGGATACATCTATTTACTTGGTCCTCATACTGTGAAGATGACACAACATAGTTTCTTAGACCTGCCAAAAGGGTTAGTATCCGTAAGAATTGAGGTATATATTAATGTCAGGGCTTCCTATTAGCTATTTAGTCCACCAGATACACTTGTAGGCAATATGTATAACACATGTCGATTAAGCAAGAAGTTCTAGATACTAATTAGTCCATACTCTTCTCGCTTTTCCAATTTCAAATATAGTTTCTCTGTAGAAGTCTCATAATCTATGAAATGTCATTCTTAATGTTTTTCTTTCTAACTTAAGGAGCATTTATGATAGTGTTTTACAACAGGACGTGTGCAACTCCCATCTACTTCAAAATTGTTTTGGATCATGTTAATGAAGTCATTCTATTGTACTGCTCCTGTTAACAGTAAAATGACTTTCTAGCTTTGTGGTATTTCTGTTCTGTCACCTATTCTGCATTGTCTTAATCTGTATAATCAGTGATATATAATATATGTTTTAATACTAGTAGATCTAATAGTAATGTCTTCTAACCAACTTGATTACCACTTCCTAAATAATGCCTACTAAATATTTGACTCATCTGTCCAAGCTGAAATTTCACTTGTTTTTATTCTTCATTCACTATTGGTGATCATGACTGTTATTAAGTTTTATATACTAGTTATTAGTTATTAGTGGTTACTGTCTGTGATCGCACGTTGAACTGTATCATGTATTCAATATCTATTACTAGACACGATTAATATTTTCATTGGTCCACAAACACATCCAACGTTACAGGCTGTGTTTTTCATATAGCAATGTACTTAACATACTTACACACTCAGGAATAAACTCATAATTATTAAAATCATCTGTGAATTTTGTTCTCAAAGTGGTCTGTGGCTGTTGATTCTCATGGGTGCGTGTGGCATCCTCTCCCTAGTAATGCGGTAAAGCAATGGAACAGTCGACTGTGCTTTTACGAAAAGTATACACAATAATGTTTAGAATTATCGAAGACTTACATGCATCTTCCTGTACAAATTAATGTCATGTGATACATTTGATAGTAGTTTCATGAGATATAAACCTGCAGACTCTGATCTTCAGGGCATGGAGAGGGTTAATTTGTGGTGGGCGGAGACATCAGAACACAATAATTATGATATTGAACGCACATGCCACCTAATGAGAGTAGTCTGTCGTCATCGGCCACATGAAAAACATTCATCCGAGGAGAAAAGGTACATATAGTGTAGTCTTTCTGTTGGAAGATTGAATACTATACCGACATTTTTTTAGTCCATATCATGTGACCTGTACTTGTCTGGAGTTGGGTGATCACGTAATTCCTGTTGTAGACATGTTAGTTTTACACTAGAATCTTTGTTATAAGGTTTATTAAACCGGTAGTGCTGGCAGAATGTAATCTGATCACGCCCACACGATGACTAGATGGCGTGCATGTCATGCATACAGATCTCATTGTTAAATCCAGTTTCACCTGTGCTGGCTCCCAACCTGAGAGCAGGTGTAGAGAGGTTACGATGTGCTGTGTCAGACTAACCATTATCACACAATTGCATATCGTGATTGAGTAGTGAAATGCTTGCCTACAGCTATAGGCTCATTCATAGGAAAGAAAAGGACGTCAATATTGATTGCCATTATTTCATTTCATGTATTTCAAATTGTAATATGGACAAGAATTTCCGGGGATCAATCATATTTATGGATTTGCTGACACAAATTAAAGAATACACGTTTCTTCTGTCAATATATATATATATATATACTCAAAACAGGAAATGAGAAGCATACGATGACATATGAATCTAGAAGCACTAGTAAAATACGTGAATGTCATTGTCCAGCGAAGTATACGGAAGCAAACTTAAAATTGGTCCGAATACCTCGTTTAGGTTACCAGGAACACTTGTATAAAAATTAAAACATGCAGAGAATACTGAGGGAATTCAAACGATGAGAATTTCCATTTATTCAAGTTCATATTGCTTCTAATATAATTGTTCTCGACTAAAAGTCATCAAAGTACGTTATCAATTTCCTGTAAAGGGGCTGTATACCCCTAATAATGTCAATGAGTTAGGTACACGTGTACTTGTGTAATGCAGTGGGTCATAAGAACATATGGCAACTACAGAGTGCATGTATCTGGTAGCTGTTTGTCCTCCTCTTTGAGATGGAAAATTCTTCAGGGCCGAGGGTCGACGAGTACATCCTAAAGCTCAGTGAACTCGTCACCGTGGAGGTCTTGGCTGTGGTCTTTGCTGGTCTTTACTGGTCTTTACTGTGGTCTTGGCTGTTGGTGTCAACTGACTGAGAAATATTGTTATTTCCTGAAAATGCGAAATACGAACATAATTACGGTATCAATATTCTTGTTCTCATAACCGAGGTAAAAATAATATTATGAAACAGCTGTGTAATATAAAATGACATTGAAGATTTTACCTTCCTACATGTATACTAATAATCTTCTATGCTGGAGTAATTTAGACAATAAGTCTTATTTCAAAACTATACTTAACAATCTGGTAAGGCACACTTTCGTAAGAGCATTCAAACCAATATAAGTATGTGTTATAGTATGAATAAATAATTAGTATCCATGACAACATTACAGGAAACAAGGTATTGTTTCCAGAGGCTCTCATATCCCCTATGAGACCATATAGTGCTCTCATAATGTATAAGAGATCGCTACGAGAGCATTACGTTACCTTAGTAGATACGAGAGATTCGATAAACGATGTTATAGTTAATATAAACAAGGTATTTACAATAATAGGGCATGAGTTGTTATTAATTTTTTAGATTACTGTATGCCTATAATGAAGTCATCGTTTCGGTTAAAGCATACATACATACATACATACATACATACATACATACATACATACATACATACATACATACATACATACATACATA
>JAUTBT010002586.1:0-10032 GCA_032361225.1 Lepetodrilus schrolli | reverse complement strand
ACACTTGTTACGAGGTGACAACACTTAGGACTGGTTTAGGAGCTCCTAAATAGTTAGGAGGCCGTTGTGAAACGGGGTCCTCGAGTTTATAAAATGACTTCCTATTATGTAGAAGGTGGTAAATCGATGCGGACTTAACACAAATAGTGACGGGACTTCTTTCCCAGGACATTTTCACACAAAGACGGCCGTGAAAAAGCTTCTTCCGAACTAGAAACCATCACCTTTAGACAAATGCAACCTACTTTGCTCCTAGCCATTTTGCCGTTAGGGATTAGAGTGCAACCTCACGAACATTGATGCCATATACTGATAGAATAGGCCCCGAGAGTAAGTTTGAGTACGATTTCATGCTCAAGCTCAAATTTTATATGGGGATTTGTGAGAAAAAAATATTTGAGTTGAGTATGAAATCGCACTCAAAAAAGTTTCGTAATATCGGGGCCAGGAATCAGGAATCAGGAATCAAGAATAGTGACCAAATGTTACTTCAGTTGTATGAGGCAGACTGATTCTTGTTGTTGCTGACAGAACCGTTCATCGTTAGACGTATGCTTGTTATAGCAAATAGAACGGTTTAGCCCGTTCATGGTTATATTTATTATTGTTATTGCTGACAGAACCGTTCATGGTTAAACTTATTCTTGTTCTTTCTGAGAGAACGATTCATGGTAAAGACATATTCTTGCTGTTGCTGATAGACCGGTTCATGGTTAGAGTTAGCATTGTTATATAATCAAACATGTACATAATTGATCACATTTGTAAAGGACAAGAATCACTAACGGAGTTATTATTTATTCTGATACAACTAACTTTGCCGACAAAAATGAATTTTTTTCCCCACATAATTAACTACACCTACCCTCTGAAGTGGTGAGGACCATTCTGAATATTGCATGAAAATATTATCTCGCCATTTTAATATCTTCACATGTTTACTCAAAATATAATGTATACTTTAGACGACATGGCTGTGCCGATATCCAGCTGAGTACAAGCAGGACGTGTGCTAGTCCTTGTCATTAAGTTTTTATTTATGAAGTGCGAATTTTTCAAAAGAAAAAAGTAAAAAATAAGGATCGAACAAATTGTCACTAAAAGTGTTTGACACGGACTAGGTGTGTTAATAAAAGAGAGAGAGAGAGAGAGAGAGAGAGAGAGAGAGAGAGAGAGAGAGAGAGGGGGAGAGAAAGAGATAGTGAGAGAGAGAGAGAGAAAGAGAGAGGGGAGAGAGAGAGGGAGAGAGAAAGAGAGAGAGGGAGAGAGAAAGAGAGAGAAGGAGAGAGAGAGGGAAAGAGAGAGAGGGAGAGAGAGGGAAGAGAGAGAGAAAGAGAGAGGGGGGAGAGAGAGAGTCCTCTTCTCCTTTGATTAGACCGCCTCACAAACACTTCCTGTACATAAGGACACCGGTCATTGACTTACAAAGAGAGAGAGAGAGAGAGAGAGAGAGAGAGAGAGAGACCTCTTCTATTGCATCTTAACAGCATGTTGTTTCTTAAGTGTTTAATTATTAGCCCTTGAATGGGTACCAATATGAATATGGATTCATGACATGTTCAAGGTTGTGATTAGCTACAGTATTTCTGTTTCAAGTCTGTCATTAGCTACCTTATTTCTGGTTCAAGGTTGTCATTAGCTACCGTTTTCAGGCTTAAGATTGCCAAACCAACCGTTGTGCAAGAAAAAGGAAAAGGGTACTTCAATTTTTTAATGGACCTCAGTGTAATTTTACTGCAGACTTGCTACAAGAGCTAGTCTGATGCATGGGCGCCTACTGATTTACGAGCAGCTCTGTGGTAGAACATGTTGACAGTTTAGCATAACATGGACATTGAGTGTACCGCGGATGTATTGTCCAGTCTCCTAATGTTCAAAATGATGACTATGCATACTGAATAATCTGCAATGTTAATTTTAGTATCCATATCCCTGATACGGATGAAACAACTCCATTTCGTCTCATGCATACTCTGTACAGCGTCTAACTGATAGCTAATATACATCGGTGTGTATATTATCATGTTTGGTAGACATAGGCGACGGATTGTGGTAGAGGACTCATTCTCGCCACCAACTACCATCGTCTGTTCATGATCAACGACCACAGCTTTTTCCATGTCATGTTTTTTTTATTTTTTTTTTATTTAAACATATTTCATTCGTCAGAACAGAAAAGGATTGGAAAAAAGTTGTCCAACTTACTAAATCCGCTCCTGTGTATTTACACAAATAATGTACATATATATCATAAAGTAATAAAGAACTATTTACAGAAATAACACAACAGGACAGTATACATACATACAGCAAGATTATGCAAATATATACAAGTATAGAGACAGTAATATTTCAGGACATAAATACATTTGTGTAGTCATTATCTGGCATGAAATATTAAAAACGATTGGATTTTCTTATAAAAGTATGAACTGCATGAAATATAGCTATGTTGACGTCATAAGATAAATTTGAATTTCCACACAAGAATAAGTGTAGGACTACAGTTACTGTACCTTGAATAATATAATTAATTGTGTTCAATAATTGTTCTCTAATGTTTCTGTATAGATTGCAAGTTATAAAAAAAAGTTATGTACATTTTCACAAAGATTTCCACACATACAACACAAACCATCAATCATACCAAATGTATACAAATCATAATTCATTTGACTAACGGAAGTCTCAGTTTCGTATGTATAATATTTAATTTTCGATTTCCATGTTCATAGTATTTAGGTAATTTCACCGTTAGAGGCGTTATTTGATATCTGAACTTTGAAAATGTGTTTGATTGTTTCACACGAGGAAGTAAATTATTCCATAAATGAATTCCTGATGGAAAAAAATGAGTTTTGATATAGTGTTGTTGTCATGTCGCGTCCATTTGACGTTATCATCGACGTCTGTACGCTTTTGCGACATCTATATAATTGTTTTAGCCTATATTTAGCCAATTTAATTAAACTAGATTAATTATAAATACTTGCAGGATTCCTGGCCAGCAATATCTACGGAAATATCACCCGGTTCACCAATACACTAAGGATCCGGATAAAGAAATGGTGGCTCAACAAGAAACTGAAAAATGGCCAATCAAATATTTCATCCAAATAACTAAGACTGGTTCCATGTCTCACACCTGGTCACTGGCGTTAATTTGCTTCCTTAATAGACCGTAAAAAGCGGTCTGATTGGCTAACCTTAGAGTGTCACCAGAGGTCATCGAGACAAACCGTCATACGGGTCTCCTTTTGAACTTGATGCAGGAGAGTGTAGCAGAATCGAACCAAGGATTAATAATTTGTTAGATTATTTATTAGTATTTTAATTATTTTTTTGCAAGATGTATGGTATGAAAATATGGTATTTGTTAAAGTGGTTATCGTCGTCGTCGGATGTCGGAAGTAGACCCTGCAGGTACAGACTACAGGCGGAAATAGGGGCTCTTAATGGCAGAAACTTGAGCTATGACTATTTCAAATTGCGAGTGCTGTTCGGTCACCACAGCGCATATGTCAAATAGGTCGTCGGCAGATAGTGGCATTGATCTTTTCACGTCAACATTAAACAAAACAATACCACTGGAAAGGAACACGCGCATCGAGCATGCCTCGCCATTATCCCATTATTCAGGTATTGTAACTCCGATATTCAAATAACAAGTAGAGGTCATTAGAGCCACAATTCTAATCTAAAAGCAATACAGTGTCATTGTATGCCAACTAATTGAACTTACTGTGAAACGTTTGAAACATGATGCTTTGTTCAATACTGGGTTTTAGAAAATGCCACACATGCGGGTGAATTGGTTTCAAATCATTGAACGAGACAGATGCTAGAAATTGTATTTAGATCTGATACTAATAAACATTATGATTAAACCCGCGATGGCGAAAATGCGATGAATAACAGCTGCAGGGCATAGACTTGGAAAGAAAATATAATTAAAGTCATCAAGGTTGGTGTTTCTGTCTCTTGCCACATCCTCATACGGTACAGTTAGTTGTATTTTCACGACCAATAGGTATTCCAGTCTAGGCAAGAACATCTGAAACAGAAAGAACGCATTCTCGAGACGCCGATTCGACGACAGCGCCTTCACTAGTAGTGTACGTTTAATGGCGAGCTGGGCCTGAGCTTTAGAGGATGGCACAATCAGAGTCATTATTCCTTTAATTTAAAAAAGTTAACAATTGATCAATTCTGTGGAGGGGTGTTGGACAAGGTCGGGGAACTTGATGAGTTGTTTGATTACAGTATTGATGTCTGTCATTGAAATCTTATTTCGTTTCTTGGCTTCATCTTGTAATTATAATTGATGCTTGGAAATTAGCATTACCTCTCTCACTCGTGGATTCGCCAGTAGATGTTATATGAACACGAATGCACACGGCATAGACGCTTTCAATGCTAAGAAACATATAGCTCAATGGTGAAAACCTAAAGACAAATCTTTTCATTCATTCATCTCCACCTCTGTACATTACAATAGTGTCTGGAAGCAGGATATTCCATGATCTAGCACCAACAGCCGGTGGACATCCGGCTTAGTGCAAGCAGGGCATGTGCATATCTGCACCTCTATACATTACTGTAGTCTGGAAGCAGCCTGGTTTGTATCTCCACATCCATACATTGAGGTAGTATCTGGCAGCAGCTCTGAGCCCTGGTGCTCAGAACAGAGGTAGCTACAATTGATTGTAAGGTAAATTTTAGGAACCAGCTAGAAGTGTATGTCCATTGCATGAAACACTTTTATCGCTACAATACTTGAGCGTGTGGCTTGACAATACTATTGAAGCGATAAACGTGGTTCGTTCAAACAGACCTATATTACACTTGTAACTGGTCACTCAATGTTACCTTAGCACCAACCTTAGCCTCAAATACCCTAGTACAAACAGCCTAGTACAAATAGCCTAGACTACACAATTTCTACGGTTAGAGTCAAGGCTACCATATAGAGTTAGCTATATTACGGGTTTTTTTGCTTGCCGTGTGCGTTGGGCTTTAGGTGTTCACACCTATATGTCATGAGGCTGTACCAGTGTCATTGCTGACTGTTTTCGCCAGATAACAGTCAATCAGAATTAGACTGAAATACTTCCGGGCATGGATCGGGGTTGTCTGCGTCTGCAAGGTAACACATTGTTTTTTAGCTTGCCCTACTCCATCACGCAAAGATTAGCACTGAGACTTGCCGTCGATAGGAATGGACGTACATTTACTAAATGCTACAGTGAGTCATTTGGGGCAGTGTCCTTGTTTGATATCGACCGGAAGTAACAAACTGATAACACAGTTTGACTTGGAACCCACCATAGTCGTGTTTTGGGGTTGGTCGTCCAAAGAAAATGCCATCAGACTTTGTCTAATATTTGGGGGTTACCTGGATAAGGTAAGTCCTTAAATAGGTGACCTAGAGGTGTATTTCCTTGACTAATACACGGTTTTACAGCAAATGCGATTTATTTTTGGCATTGGATTTTAAATAGTTACCGGTAAGTAGCACTGTAGATAATGTGTGTGTGTGTGTGTGTGTGTGTGTGTGTTAAGTGTGTGAATGTGTGTGTATGTGTCTTTCTGTGGACGTATGTGTGTGTGCATGTATGTGTGTGTATGTGTGTATATGTGTGCGTGTCTTTCTGTGTATGTGTGCGTGTATGTGTGCATGTGTGTACGTGTGTATTCATGTGTGTACGTGTGTGTATGTGTACGTGTGTATGTGTGTACGTGTGTGCGTGTCTGTGTACGTGTGTATGTGTGTACGTGTGTGTATATGTCTGTGTATGTGTGTACGTATGTGTGTGCGTGCGTGTATGTATGTGTGTACGTGTGTGTATGTGTGTGTCTACGTGTACGTGTGTACGTGTACGTGTGTGTGTGTACGTACGTGTGTGTATGTGCGTACGTGTGTGTGTATATTTGTGTCTAATTATATGTGCGTGTATGTATGTGTGTGTATGTGTGTGTATGTGTGTACGCGTGTGTGTCCAAATGTTTCATTCATTATGTTGGTGTTCTTGGTGACATGCTTGAAGATCCAGTTATGCAGCGGGATCAATAACAACGATTTACTCCTTTTTTTAAAATACTATGCATGGTAACGTATTTCTCAATAGATATCGCATATGATACTGGTAGTGTATCCAACATATGGTTCAAGATAACTCATGACATAAAAGTCACATCTTGCACAGTAGTGCATAACACCTGGAACGATTTTCATTGGCTGGTTGCATGGCTTGCATCACAATTTTCACACGCCTGTCAACGTGATAGACGTATTCATCCGCCACTCCCTATTTGACTTCCACATTGAGTTGTATGAACTTCGTTCAAAAGTTGTTGGATAAAGAAATTAACACACTCGCTAGTTTGCTATATTGATTTTACGACACTCGTGATTCCAAAGTTAGTATTGATATTAATATTGACTTTGGAATCACTCGTGTCGTAAAATCAATATGACACACTAGTTCGTTTATTAATCTCTATATAAGATATTGTTTAATGTTACAATGTTACAAATTGTTAATTTCTAGAAATACGAACACGCATTTTCGTAATACTGTTTGTATACGTTGCTTGTTTAAGCCAGTAGTGATTGGCAGTGTATTATGTTACCTTGTTACCTCGACTACACAAAAATAAAAAGCGGATGCATGTTTGTCGTGTGCATATAGTTATTGTGTTTCTCTGTTTGTATTGTCCCGACGGCCTCCGATCAGAAAACGATATTGATGTCTGCGGCCTCACAACTCCTCCTTCTGTGTGGCACCAGTTGCCATGTAACCCTTCCCCGCCATCACATCCCCCATACTAGACTCAGAGCCATGTAGTCTGACTGCATCACGGAACATTCCTACTAGCATATTACATTCAACAGACGACAGCATCAATACTGCACCGACGTTTATAAATCATTTAGTAAGACTGCAGCGACTTGGCAAAGCACTACCAGAACACGCAAACACTGACCAACGTCTGGTTAATTTCTTACCCTCGTGTCGTAACCCTGTAATAATGGCTAATCCTTCCAGAGAGGGCGGGGATCGTCCAAACAATCTCTTTACTAGCTGCGGATCCTCAACTTCTTTCCATGTACTCTATACGAGACAATGGTAGCTATTTTCATCTGGCCTGTATTTATACGAAGACGCTTGCACAGGAAACACGTGGGTGTGAATTTTAGACGGGGAGGGGTATTTATCGCTAAAAAGATTTAAATGAGTTAAAGATATCGTTGCTGGGGTCACGTAAAGCAACCTAGGCAATCAACGTGAGGTCACTGAAAGAGAACAGGTTTCTCTCTTACATCATGGGATTTATTCCAAATTGAATTACAAAGCAACGCACCTGGTCGGGAATTATTCTTTGGTTGGTCTATACTTTATGGGTTTTACGAAGGTAGTCATTACCATGATTTATATAAATACGACCTATGCCAGAACGACATTTGTAAAACCTGTGTTTACAAAGTGAATTTGTTTGATGCTTCATTAAAGGCTTCAAAAGAGCGCATAAACAGACCACGACAGTAAATATTAGATATACGGTATCATTGCATTCCCCACTAAATGGTCTCGTGGTGGCAATATTGATAGCCAACTCAGTTTTTATCAAACGAGTCATGTATAACAGAAATATACTGTTACTCTTCTCGACTGTGGCATATTATCAAAGGACCCGTTACTTTCATTATATATATTGTCTAGGTACTAATTACTTTCAGATTAGAACCAGAACCTCACTACGGTGTTGTTCTCTCTATAAAAAAAAAGGTTCGGGAAAGTCATTATAGATAGTGGGTGCCCTGCCTTCTTGTAGACATTAAGAGTACAAATGAACATTTGTAATTTTGAAGTGTATGCATATGCTATGACTTATACTAGTAAGATGCTATACAACATGGAATGCCGTTAAGATTTATTTCAAACGTGAACCCGTACAATACATATAAACATGCACACATCACTTTCTAAATATCACGATATGTTACTCAAAGTCATTTTGTGCAATCTCATTTGTGAATTAAATAGGCCTGTATAGTCATTATATCTAATGAGATACGATTTCTTCCGATTGGATACCAGACGAAATATCAGACCTATATCAATCTGGTATTATTCTTCGATGTCTCAGTCTGTCTGGAACGTCTTCATATTAAGATGCTGGCATTTTATTTCTGGACAATTAACAATGTTATACTTGATCACTGAACGACTACTATGAGTGCCTATTCGACAAGAGATATACTTCCATACAAATAAATACAAACATACAGGATTCGTCTTTTATTTTAAATGAATGCCTTATGGTTCGCATTGGTTAACAACATACGAAACCCCAAATTACTAAAAGGTAACATTAGCTTCAAGCAGGGTCTTCTATATACACAGTTCAGGGCTGACGTTGAATATTGGATTACCTTAAAGTTTCGTAGTTTCGTACTGGTGCCCGGATCAATAGCATATACAAGGCGCCCGAACTACTGGATGAGTCGAAATGAAGTTCCAATTGAATATGAAAACTGGCCGTCTCTAACCGAAGCCTAACTGTATCACTGTCTACGAGTATACCGTCAGTATGCGAAACACGTAATCGCAATCTACACATTCACCGTCGTCCTATTCCCTCTGAAGTCTGAAATTACAACATATTCGGTTTTCGCTTGTCAGACATTGACGGCGATTTGGCGCAGAAATTTTTGTGCGGAAACATCTTCCTAACAGAAGTTAAAGGTTTACCTATACATTGCATTATTGGGGTAGTCAATGGCTCTCCATACATGAGGTATGCCAAAGCCATTCAAATACTAAATAAACTGTATTATTCTCTGACCTACACACTCTCAGCCAAATCCAAGCCCTAAGTCCATATTATGAGCCCTTAGTCCATATTATGATCAATTCAAATACTGATTTAGGCTCCTAATTGACAAACGTCAAAATTTACGCATACTTGTATGTAGGCATAAACAGTATTGTTCAGAAATAGAAAGTACACGACTTTGGCCCTGTAATGGCTACCTACCAGCGAAACACATACACATAAAATATCATGTTTTTGTTAGTGCAGTACTATCGTGTGGTGTGAATCTGTTCAGAACATGGTAATCCTTTTGCTACTGAGTCTAACATTACGTATGGTATGTCTTGTTCACATAGATTTGATGTAGTCAGAAATAGTCTTGAGTTCAAGTATTCACGACTAAGTATGTTAATGAATTTATCCTACTAAAACATTGTTATCAATCTCTATATTATCCAATTGACAATATTAGAATTCACTGCATTCAGGCGTAGAATTCACCAAAAACAGCAGAATGCGATCAGGAAAATTAATCTTATTTTTCACCGTTTTTCATTATTAGAAGAAAAATTTTAAAAAGGTGTATTAATAAAGATGGTTTTGACTGTATTAGCTCACGGATTATGGTCTTCGGGCGTCTGTGATACAAATTACTTGTAACGTGATGTCTATAAACAGACGAGCAATATTGAAGTCTAAATCGTCGTGCTAACAGCGTGTATAGTATCGAGCAATATTAATAATTGTGATGCCTAATAAATCAAATCAATATTTAATGTCAGGTGGTCTGATGGTAGAAAAGAACGCAGATAGTATATCAAATCCGTTGCCTAGAATACTGTTCGTTCAGTCTGCTTCTACTAATTTGATTTTGACATGAAATTGACTATAAAAACTACATGTGGCTAGCAGTAATACCAGTTCAAGGTTGCAGCAGTTTCTAATGTCTTCACTGCTGACAGACTGATAGTGGACATCTTGGCGCGCACGATCTATGACAAATAACAACAATAAGAATAGCTCATTTAAAGCTTTTTTTAATTGTTAAAATGAAAACAGTGGCAAAAAAGGTCTTTACGATGCGCGTTTTTTTTTTAGAGGTTAACATTGCCCGACAACATCCAATTTATTATGTTATTAGTATTAGTATTATTATTAGTAGTAGTAATAGTAGTAGTAGTAGTAGTAGTAGTAGTAGTAGTAGTAGTAGTA